>JACEEZ010023551.1:0-11494 GCA_016584305.1 Chionoecetes opilio
CCAGTCGTTTACGCCCGCAGCCCCATTGAACCAGTCTACTGTCCTAGCGCCTCCAACACCTGGACTTGTTCTTACTATAAGCCCATGGAAGGACTCGGTTTCCCAGAGGTAGCTTTGCTCCCCGTGCAATCGCCTCGAGCGCCATCACGAGGACCTCCAGCGACTCAGCAAAGATTACTGCATCATCGGCAAAAACAAGATCAGTGATCTTGGTGTTGCCGAGGGATGCTCCACATTCACTTTGATCTACAACTTTGCCCAATACCCAGTCCATACAAGTGTTGAAAAGTGATGGGGCAAGGACGCACCCTTGCCTCACTCCTGTATTCACAGGAAAGAAGCTGGATACACCTCCCCCACACTTCACAGCACTCTCAGTCCCAGGATACAGACCAATCATCAAACCAATAGTCCTTGCAGAATTCCCGCGAAGTCGCAGAAGATCCCAGAGTGACTCACGACGCACTGAGTCAAACGCCTTCTTGAGATCATAGACTGCAAGCATCCCCTGTCGAAACTCACGTCGGCGTTCCACCAGGACACGAAGCCCTAGGATACGGTCCGTTGTTGACTTACCAGGCGGGAACCCAGACTGCTGAGGTCTCTGATGCTTCAGCAGATGACTGCGAATTCGTGTCAGCAATAGATGGGCAAGCACCTTGCCTGGCACGCTGAGCAGTGTAATACCGCGGTAATTGTTGCAGTCCTGACGGTCTCCTTTCCCTTTCCAGATAGGGACGACCAGACCCCTTTTCCAGTCAGTAGGAATGGTACCTGATTGCCACACGGCAGTCAGGACAGCATGCAAGCCACGGATCATGGTCTCACCCCTAGCTTTGAGGAGCTCCGCCCGCACTGATATTACAAACACCAGCTGCCTTTCCACCCCTCAACTTTGCTACAGCCTCTCTAACTTCGTCAAGAGAGGGTGCGGTTTCGTCAATGGGAGAATCGGCATCCACTTCCTGTAACCCAGTGCTGTGAAGCTGCTCAGTTGGAGGGTTCCACCGTGAACAACTGCCCAACGTACTCAGGCCAACGAGTCATCTGCCCATCCATGTCCGACACGAGGCGCCCATCTGCTGTTCGAATAGCACACGCCCGAGATGGAGAGGTGGAACGGAGCTTCTTCAGGGCTCGGTAGGCGGGTCGGAAGTCATTAGCGTTCAAATGACCCTCGTTATTCTCAGCGAGACTCCTGACATACCTCTCCTTGTCTCTCCCCAGGTGGGTTCTAGTCCGGCGTAACAGAGCCCTGTGCTGGTCCTGGTCCCCAGCCAGCCTGGCAGCGCGACTCTCTTCGATTGTCTCCAGCGTCTCCGTTGAGACAAAGCCACGCCTTGACCTCGGGCGCTCCCCAATACACTCCTTGGCAGCCTGTACAGTTTCACGTTGGAAGGTATCCCACAGTTCTACAGGGTCCTCGAGGGCACCGAGCACATCAAACCGATTCGAGACTGCCACAGCATACTCGTGGGCACATGTCAAGTCCTTCAGTTTCTCAAGATGAAACACAGTATGGTTACCTCATGAGATTCTTCTGGACTTGACATGAAGTTTAAGTGTAGCAACAAGTCTGTGATCTGTTCCAAAGAACTCGGCACTCCGGTAAACCTTGCAGTTCTGGAGGATCCTCCAACAAGTTAACCTATTAGATGTCCAACTCAACAGGAACTAAGTGATTCACGGAGAGATGCCACCGAGCGCCTAACTTCTGATCTTTGTATAATTTCTGATTGGGGCAAAGCAAACCTTGTTTTGTTCAATGCCTCAAAAACCCAATTTCTTCACCTATCTACTCGACAAAACCTACCAGATAACTATCCCCTCTTCTTCAATGACACTCCTTCTTGTCTCCTTCTTACAATGAACATTCTAGGACTATCCTTTACTAAAAATCTGAACTGGAAATCTCACATTTCATCTCATACTAAAACAGCTTCTAAGAAGTTAGGTGTCCTGTGGCGTCTGCGTCCTTTTTTTTCTCCCTCCCAATTGCTTGCTCTTTACAAGGGCCTTATCCGCCCATGTATGGAGTATGTTTCCCCATTTTTGGGGGGATCCACTCATACATTTCCCAAAAAGGGGTTGAGTAAAAGCTTTTCTTTCTCATAAAATCCTCTCCTTTTGGGACTGATTGTCTTCAATTTTTTAAATCACCCCCCTTTAAGGGTTGTTTTCCCCTTGCCTTTTAAACCGTTATTTTCAGGGCTCCTGTTTTCTGAATTGCAAAAAGGGCATGCCCCCCCCCCTTTCCCCGCGGCCTCGCTGCAAAAAGATTTTCCCTACTCTTTCTCTCCCTTTTTCCCTTTTCCATCTTCCTAACGCAAGAGTTAATCAGTACTTTACTCTTTCACCCCTTTCACTGGTAAACTCGGGAACTGTATTCCCTTTTTCCCTTTTTTTTCCATTTCCTATGACTTAAATCTTATAAAAAGAAGAGAAAACAAACCCCCCCCGAACAAAATTTTGGCCCTCACCCCTTTCTTTTTTATTTTATTTTTCCTACTGTCTTCTTTATGGGAAACTGGCAACAAAGCGGGCTTTTGTTTACCCTTTTTTGGGTGGCCCCTTTGGCCAGTTTTTTTAAAATTTTTAAAAAAAAAAAAAAAAAAAAAAAAAAAAAATACTAACGGGACGTGGTGGGATCCCCTTGGGGTTACCCCTTCGGCATTGCAAAAAACCAGGGCCAGCGGTGCAGCTCGGTCCCCTTGGATCCCAAAAAACCCTTTGCAATTTTAAACCCTTTTTGGCCCCTTCCCAAAATTCAAAAAAAGCGAAATGTTAATGTTTCTGGTACCGGGGGACCAGGGGGCCCAAACACATAACTCGTAGCAATCTCTCCCAGGGCCAGTATACTTTGGGAAAGTCGCCCAAGACAATGAGTGTGCCCCGAAGAGGACACTGGCCCAAATACGAGTGAGTTTGGGTAAAGCTCCCCCTTCTTTTCAGTTTTACGCACCCCCGGTAGGAGGGGAACCCCTGCAAACAAGAAAACCATGAAACCCAGAGTGGGGGTTTTAAACCCTTTCCCCCGCTTTTATCCCGCTTATAAACCCGGAGTAACCTCAAAAAACAGTTTTGGTTTGAAAGTTTGCGGGAGTTTGCCTTTTAGCTACCCCCCTTTAAATGGTCGCCATTGCTCACCCGGACCAGAAAGTGGGTGTAACCCCCTGCTAGTTCGCCACTGCCGGGGGCCTCCTCGCCAGAGGTCCCATTATATCCCCCCTAAAACCTATTGACCCTCCCCCGATGAAGAGGACTCAACGATCGTCTGGGGACGCTTATAAACTTTCCCCAAGCCCACAGGGAAGAACCCCCCGGGAGGTTTACCAGGAGTATTTGGGGGTTTCCCCGAGGGCTTTGCCCCGAAACCGTCATGGGCGGGGAACCCCCCCCCCCCCGCCCCCCGCTTTTGTGGGGTCTGCTGGTGGGGCCCCCCCCGGCAAAACCCGGGGTCGGGGGCGGGGTTAAACCGCGCCCCCGGCCTCTAACCCCCTTATTTATTTTTTGTGGCAAAGGGTTGGGTTTTTTTAAACAGGGGGGGGGCGCAAACCCCCCCCCCAAACCAATCTATGTCGGGGAAACGGGCCCTTTTACTGCTCGCCGTGGCCGGGGAAACGCAGAACCCCCTGTGGGGATTAACCCCAGGTTTGGCCCACTATTTCACCCATAGCTGGGTGGAATGGTAATTGCCCAAATTAGTGGGGTTCACTCCCCCTTAAAGAGGTTTATTTTTAGCCCAAATTGGGTCTTTCTCTTTTAACTCTTCCCCTCTCACTTCCTCTTCTTCCTTTTTCCTTTTCTCGTCTCCCTCCTCTCTCTCCTTTTTCTACCTCTCTCTCTCTTTTCTCCTCTCTCTCCCCCTCTATCCTCTCTCTCTCCCCTCCCCTCTTTCTTTTTTCCTTTCCTCTCTCCTTTCTCTTCTCTTTCTAAAGGTGTTAGGGGCGGGGTAATATCTGTTTTTTTCCCACAATTCCCCATTCAATCGAACCCTTTTTGGGCCCCCATAAAAAAATTTTTTGTGTTTAAAAAAAAAAGTTTGCTTTGAAAATTTGTAAAGAGAACTTCGTACCCCCCAAAACCCCACACACACCCCACACACCACACACACACCACACACACCCAAACACACAAAACACACACACCCCCACACACACACACACAAAAACACACACAAAACACACAACACCACAACCCACTTTAACCCCAAAACCACACACCCCACAACACACCAAAACACACACACCACACCACACACAAAACACACACAACACACACACACACACACACACCACCCCAACACACACACACACACCCTTTAAAACAAACCCAAAACATAAAACCAACCCCCCAAAATTTAAAACCCAAAACCCCAAAACCCACCAAAACAAAAAATACACAAAAAAGGCCAAAAAACCCCCAAAAAACCAACACACGGGGTTAAACAAACACAAAAAACCCGCACGGGGCAACAAACACAACACCACACCCACAACAAACACAAAGCTTTTTCCCCTTTTTTGGGGGGCCCAAATGGGGGTCCCAAGGGGGGAAACCCCCAGGGGGGAAAACTCTTTTTACTTTTTTCCTGGAAAGGGGTGGGGAAAGCTTTAAAGGCCTTAGCTTAACCAAAAAAAGAAAAAATTTTTATCATTAATAAAAATTTATTAAAAATCCCGGGGTTTTTTAAAAAAATACCAAAAAATTAAAAAGGCATTTTTGAAAACAACCCCAAAACACACACAAACCACAACCCCCCCACACAACACCAACACCAACCCCCGCCGACTCACGGCCACTCCAAAAGGGGGGCCAAAACCCCGGGGGGGACACCCCACACCAACACACAACAACACCAACACAACCAACAAACCAAAAAAAACATTTCAAAGTGGGGGAAAAATTTGGCGGCTTGGGGAAAATTATTTGGTAGTAAAACCCAAAACCCCACCCCCCCCAAACCACGAAAAAAACCACCCCCCGAAAAGGGGAACGGCCCGGGCAATCCAAGGAACAAAAGACACAACCCAAACCAAAAAACCACGAGGATTTTAAAGGTGCGGGCCCCGTGGAAAGCCCGGTTGAATCCTATTTTCTCCCATTTTTTTCCTTTAAAAAAATTTGGGGTTTAAAACGGAGAGGGGAGGGGGTTGGTTAAGGGAAAAGGAGGAAAAGGGAAAACCCGGGGGGTGAAAAGGGGCGACGGAGGACCGGGGAAAAAGGGGAATGGGGAAGAACTTTTTCCCAAAGAAAAAGGGAACGGGAAAGAGAGAGAAAAGAGAGAGAGGGGGAAAGAGAGGAGAAGGGAGGAGAGAGAGAAAGGGATGAGAGAAAAAAGGGAAGAGAGAGAGAGAAGAGAGAGAAAGAGAAAAAAAGGTTCTGTACGTAAACCTCCAAATTGGAGGGAAAAAAAAATAAAAACACTTTGAGAAATTCCCTAAAATTTTAGGATAAATTAAGCGGTTTAGGCTGTACGTGGTGCGAAACCAAAAACACACCAAAACCCCCCCCCCCCCACACACCCCACACACACAAAACCCCACCCAAAAACACAACACACACAACAACCCCACCCCACACACCACCCCACAAAACCCCCAACCACCCCTTTAACAAAACACTTTTACACACCCCTTACACACCCCACCCCACACAACACCCCACACACCACACACACACACCCCAAAATCCCCCACGCACACAAAAAGGTCAAAAGAGGGCCACACATCACACACACCCCGCTGAAAAAAACGCGGGATTTTTATTGGAAAGAAATAAAAAAGTAGTGATGAAACCTTTTACTATCTGTATGCGTTTTAGGGACGAGGGGTTTTTGGTTTAGAGAAAAACTTGTTTTTCCGTTTTTTTTTAAAATTTCCCTTCCCAAAGTCACTCCCCGGTAATTTGGAAAGCCACAACCCCTTTGTTTGAGCTTGATGAATTTTTTTTCTATCTAATTTTGACTGTTATCATTTTGTATGGGGTTTGATTTTTTAAAAAACCCCCATACTGGCACTTTGTCTGACTTTTGCTAAAATTTCAGTGGGGGAACATTTAGAAAAATTCTACCAACAGAAAATTGAGTTAATTGTTTTAAAAAGGTTCCTCGGTTTTTTTTACAGAAAATTCAATCAGGAAGGGTTTTAACCCTGACAGAACTCTTGGGGTAAGAAATTGTTGAAGTGTGAAAAAATTTAATTTTGGGTTGTTAAAATTTTTTAACGGAAAAAAATTGGGTTTTAGGGATTTTGGGTTTGGGAAAAATACAAAACCCAAACCTTTACAAAACAAACTTTTGATTAGGGGTTTAGGGAAACGCCCCAATTTTGTTACCCATGTGAAAATTTTTAAAGGGGTATTAAAATTTCCCAATCCATTGTCCCCCGATGTACACTTTTGGTAAAACAGACGGGTGTTAGAATTTTCTTGCCTGGTGGGGACAAGGCGTTTAAAGAGAGTAGTGAAGTGAATTTAAGCATCTTGGGGGTAAGGGCCGGGAAGGGTGGAAAAAAAAAGGGGGAAAGAGTGGGGTAATTTGGGGAAATGGGATGGGGAAAGGGTGAATGAGCTGCTTGACGGAGGGGGTTTACATGACTGTGGATGACATAAATTTCCCCGTTTAAAAAAACCCTTTTTTTTAATTTTGAACCCGCTTTTAAATTTTTTAACGAGTAGTAAAGCAAATTTTTAAAAAAAGTAATAATGCTAATATGAAAGGGGTATGAAAAAAAAGTGCTTTATTGTAGAAAAGGTTTTACCCAAAAAAATAAAAATAAACATAAAAAAACATTAAAAAATTTTTCCCCACGGATAATGCTAATGATAGAGAAAAGTAAGAAATAAAGAAAGAAATAACAAGGGGGAAAAAAAGAAAAATCCTCAAAAATAGTTTAAAAAAACTGGAAAAAATTTAAAAATAAAGATTTCCCAAAATTATATTTGGGAAAAAATTAAAAGGTGATCAAAAATAACAAAAGAGAGCAAGATTATACTTGCAAAATTTTTTCGACCATTTAGATTGCTATTTTCCGGGTGATGACTATAATAACGAGGCCATTAACTAGAAAACAATTTGGGGAGAAAAAAACTCGCCTTTATATTGAATAAATCCTATACTTTTTTTACGGGGATAAAAATTTGCATAAGTAAGCCCCAAAAAAAAAATAAATCGCCTGGGTGTTGAAAATAATTAAGAATACATTTAAAACACGAAAAATTTTTCTGTGTCCCTTATACATCAAACATTCAATAAAATATTGGGGAAAAACGGGGGTTTTCCAAAAACAAGTGGGCGCGGGGGGGAAATTTGTGCCCTTTTACAAAACAAGGGGAAAAGCTAACCCACACAAAAAATTACGGGAAATTTCTTTTTTAAGCTGTTTGGGAAAATTATTTAAATCCTTCTGAACATCGGGCTTAAAAAAATATTCTGAGGCTAATCATTAATTAAAAGAAAAGCCCGGGAGGTTTTTAAAGGGGGAAAAGGGCTATTCTACCCCGGACCCATGTTTTTGCCAATGTTTTATTTACTTTTTAAGGGGAAGAAGAGAAAATTGTTTTGTTTGTTTGTAAACTTACAAAAAGGGCCCTTTGATAAAGGTGGGGGGAAGAAGGACGGTTTGGGGGAAAGGTATTAAAAAGGTTAAAATTTTTGAAGGGTTGGGTTTATGGTATGTACAATAATTTAAATCTTGCCCTAAAGCTGGATCAACAACCCGTCTGACACATTTTTTTACTTTTAACACGGGGTGGAGACAGGGAGAAAAACCCCATCGCCACTGCTCTTTGCTTTTTTTGTTAATGAAACCCCAAGGGGGAAAACTTATTTAATGTAATTGTAACTATTTTTGATTTCGATAATGATCCCTTTTGAATTTTTATTTAAAATTTATTAGTGTTGGGTGTAAAGCAGAAAGATAAAAGTGGTAATGTAAATTTTTGAAGGGGGAAAAATTTAAAAAAGCAAATAACAGCTCTTTATAGTTATTGTTCCGGGGTGGGAAAAATTTAAAAATTAAAGGTAATAGAAGGAAATAAAATTGTAAATGTTTAGCCCGGGGGGAAACAAAAAAGTAAAATTTTAAAATTTTAAATTTGGTGGGGAGGAATTAGAGGTAAATTTTTGCGGTATAATCTTTTGGTATTTGTTTAAATTAAAAATGGGAGGGTTTAGGAAGGGGGGGGTTGGAAATTAAAGGAACAAGCAACGAGGGCCTTTTACGCGCTAATTGGGACCTCACGGGAAAAAATGATTGGGCCCGTTGACATTCAAAAATTAATTGGGTTTTTTAAATAAAAAGGGGTTTTTACCCGTATTAAATACGGTTTTTGAAATCTGGGTTTATAATATCAAATTTGGGGGAGGGTATTAAAAATTTAAAATTAAAAAAAATGAAAAATTTTTGAAACATATTTTGTAGTACACAGATTACTAGCCCCGATATTGTTATAAAGGGGAACTAGGGGTTTTTCCACTTGAAATTACTATTAAGTGTAAAGGAAAGATTCCAATACTGGTCCCAAATTGATTATGGGAAAAAAAAAAATTAAGTTATGTAATGTACAACCCCTTTTTTATTGCAGGGTAAAAACCCAAGTGGTGTTTATATATCGCCATGGCTTTTTAAAAGTTAAGGAATATAAAGGATTTGAGTGTGGGTTTTTCCATAAAGGGGGTGACGGAAAATTTTTAAAAACCCCCAAAATGGGGTTTTTGGGAAAGGGGGGTGGAACAGAAAAATTTTTAAAATATGGAAACAACCCTTTGGTTTTAGAAAGTAACAAGGAGAAAGGGGAATTTTTCAGTAGTTATATATTAAAAGAAATTTTTTGGGGGTTGAAAAGTATTTAGCCAAAAAATAAATAAAACAAACCCTTTTTCTCTAAATAAATTCCCCACAGGAAAAAATCAGTGCCAAATTTTTTACTGGGAAAACATAGTAAAAAAAAACCCGGGGAAGAAAACGTTTTTTTCTCAAAGAAACGGGACAACTTTGGAGACGAAAATCATGTTTTGTTGCAAGGGCAAAATGAGGGAAATAATTTTGTTAAAAACCAAAATACATACCCAAATATTCCCGGTTTTCACCCAAAAAAAATCTAAAAATTTCAATGCGGGTGCAAACAAAAAAGTGATAAAAATTTAAAAATTTTTGCACCAAATTTTTTTAAAAGCTTTGATTAACTGTTTTGATGATTTTTCCCGTTATGAATGTGTATATATATTAACAGGAGCTGTGCTCCCTTTCTTTTTATAAAAATCTGGGGCAAAAAAAAATATATTCTATTCTTTCTATTTTATTCTATCCACCACACCCAAAAATACGGCCGAATCTTTTAAAAAATGGACCCTTTGGGGGACCTAAACCAAAAACCCTGGGTTTTGACGGCATTTTCCCCTTTTTTTAAACTTTTTCCCCTGTGGGATTTGTCCCTTTAAATTGGTCTAAAAAATAACGAAAATAGTATTTGGAAAAGTTAGACACCCAGGGTTCCCCAGGCCCCTTTTTCCAAAAACTTTAGTCTAATGGGTATTTTCGAAAAACTAGCAAAAAGGGCCCAAAGCTACGACCCAAATTTTACCGGGATTGCCAATATTCTGTTTTGGGAAAAAAAAAATGAAAAGTTATACATGGGATCTAATCCCGATTGTGAAACTTTCTGAAAAATATTTTTGGAAAAACCCGCGTTTTGGGGCCCTATGAAATCCCGGTTTGTTTTTCCCCCTCCCCGCCCGCCGAGTCCAAATCTATCAGCCAAATAAAGTACAAATTTCTTATACGGGGCTTTCAAGCAGCACTTTTAAATTTTTTTAAATGGGAACAGGGGACATTTATTCTTTTTTTGGGGCCCTAATAGTCTAGTCTACGCTAACAGCGGTTTTCCTTTACAACTCCCTCTACGGGGGAGGGCCCCCGGGAGAAAATCTCCCTTTTCCCCCATCTTCCACCCTTCCACACCTCCCGTCCTCTCACTTTTGCAATCTCTCTTCTCACAACTCCAAACATCCTCCCCTTTAACCCGGGCGTCATCCCTCTTTTTACATTCCCAACATCTATTGCTTTATGATACTCTCGTTTTGCCGTTTTCTTTTCGTCCCCCCTCGGCGAAAAAGTTCCAACCTCTTTGCGTTGCCCGAGTGTTCCCATTTTTTCCTTTTTTTTTTAAAAATTTAATATATATTTTTTTTTATATAAATATATATAAATATATATATATATAATATATATATATATATATAATAAGCCCCTTTTTCCTGTGTTTATGTTTTACCTAAACCCGACCGTAAGAAACGTAAAAAGTAACCTAACTTGACCGTTAATGGGAAAAAAATTTCAAAATTTGGGGGGGATGATGGGGCGGACGCAAATAAGAAAATATTTCCTTTTTTTGCCGTTTCTTTTTTTTGGTGGGGGAAATTTTTCCCTTTCCCTTTGATAGTGGTTAAATTTTTTCCTTAAAGTGATTTTAAGGCTTTATTTTGTTGTGCAAATAAATTAAAAACCCATAAAAATGACCATGACAAAACTTGCTTTCCCCAAAAGTGGGGGAAGCTATGAAGATCAGGGAAAAAAGTTGGGGAAAAAAATGAAAAAAATTTAAGAAAAAGGTGACTATGGTTTTGGTGTTTTGGGTTTCTGGTGCAGGGGGGCGGAGACAAAAAGCCTCCCTCGCCCCCCGCCCCCCAAAAAAAATATCTCCTTGGTTCAGGACTGCCAACCCAAGGGGGCAGTCGTGGGATCAAAATAAACCATTTTTGCTCTCCCATGATGGTGCTAAAAAAACGGTTTTTGGGGACTTGAAATCTAACATGGAAGGTCCACGGGTTAAAAAAAAAATCTCCTTTTGGGCCATGTTTAAAAAGCGGGCCGGGTAGACACCAACACACACACACAAAAAACAACCCCACACACACAAAATACACCACACACACAACACAAAACACACAACCCCACACCACAAAACCCCACACACACACACACACACACACAACACACCACACACACACACACACACACACACCCACACACACACACACAAACACACCAAAAAACAAAGTTTTTTTATTTTTAATTTCCCTTTTTTTAATTTAAAATTTCCCCAAACCAAAATTTCCCGGGTTTTCACCCTTTTTATTTTTTTTTATTGAAAGGAAAAAAATTTAAAATTGTTTAAATTAACCCCCAAAAAAAGGAAAAAAAAGAAAAGGGGGGGGGGGGGGGAAAAAAAATTATTTTTAAAAAAGGTTTTTTTTCCCGAAAATAAACCTCATTTTAAAAATTCCCCACAAAAAAGTTAATATAATTTAAAAAAAATTTAAAATAACTTTTTAAACCTAATAATTAATTTTTCTAAAGTATAAAATTTTTTGGGTTTTTGCCGAAAAAAAAAAAACATTTAAAATTTTTGGTTTAACAATTTTTTTTTTATTTTTTTAATTAAAATTATTAAATTTCTTTTTTCCCCTCAAATTCCCTTTTACCCCGTCTTA
>JACEEZ010023553.1:0-10000 GCA_016584305.1 Chionoecetes opilio
AGAGATTAAGGGAAATAGTTTAGGTTTAATATTTTACAATAGTGATGCAGCTTCAGTCAAGGGCACCGTGATGGCGGCAACGTTCCCACGCCTATGGCGAGGCTGATCCGCTGCCTGATCCAGCAGGTCTCCCGCTTCTCCCCCGTCTGTGTGGTGATTGCGGCGTCCCAGTTCAGCGAGGAGCTTGGATCGCTGTCCCAACAAGCCGGTCGTCTCCACTGCGAGAGGCTCGAACCGGTATCGCTGTCCCAAAAGCCGCGTAGCGCGCGCGTTTGCGTTGCTCTGCGGCGCGGGCGGGGCTCCGGGCTGATGGCGCAGTCGGTGACGTGGGTAGCGCCGAAGGTGTTGGTACATGTGGCGTCCCATAGCAGGGATCTCCCGATGCTGAAGGGTGTGAGGGTGACTCCTCCGGCCGTCTGCCGTCGCCAGGGGTCCAGGCCTCGCGGTTCGAGGAGTGCCGGTACCCCACGGCTGCGAGGCCGCGGCGGATGAGTCGTTGATGGCGGCGTGTCTCAAAAGGGCCCGTCCTGGGTCTCAGCGGCATGAGAGCTGGTGGTGGCCCAGACTATCTGCGGTCGAGCCGCACTTGCACCTGTGCGGTAGCACATGGGTGCCCTAGGCGCATGGCGTCGCCGACGCGAACTGCCTCGTCTGGGAGAAGGAGGCCGAGTTTTTTTCCACTGGGAGAGCATCTACCCAAGCTCCGGTGTGGGGTTCGGCGGCCGCAAGCAGGCGAGCGCGGTGCACCTGGTTGCTGTCTTGTAGGAGGGTGTCCAGGTGACAGCGGGTGCGGCCTCGTCGAGCTTGCTTTGGGAGGGATCTGTGTGTTTGCGTTAAAAGTCGAGGTCGTCTATGTGGGGTAGAGATCGGGACGGCGGTGAGTGCTGAGGCCATTTGGGCTGATCCGTCGTCGCCTGCGCGACCGTTTAATCAACGGATCAATCCCGCGTGGCGCTCAAGGGGGAGATGTAGGGCGGGGAGCGCTACTCCTCCATCCGCCTGACTCCGATTCCACCCCCCACACACACTGCTGCATACACATACACACACACACACACCACACACACACACACTCCTGCATAAAACACCACACCAACCCACACACACACACACACTGCTGCATACACACACACACACACACAAAACACTGCTGCATACACACACACACACCCCCACACCACACACACTAGTGCATACACAACACAAACAAAACACACACACACACTGCTGCATACACAAAAACACACCACACTGCTCCCATACACACACTCACACATACACACACACACTGCTGCATATACACACACACCTGCGGGCATACCACACATACACACACACGGGCTGCATACACACCACCACGCACTTGCTGCATACACACACACACACACACACACACACACTGCTGCATACACACACACACCACACACACCCCACACACTGCTGCATACAAACCCCACACACACACACACTGCTGCATACACACACACACAACACACTGCTGCATACACACACCACACACACACACACACTGCTGTCATACCACACACCCCACACCACACACACTGCTGAAATACACACCACACACACACACACCACACACACACACCCCCTGCTGCATACCACACACACAACGCACACACACTGCTGCACACACCCACACACACACACACACACACACACACACACACACACTGCTGCATACACACACACACACACGCACACCACACACACACACACACACACACACACACTGCTGCATAGTTTGGTTAGTACAGTGCAATGCAGCGATTCAGTTCGGGTAACGCATTTTTTCCTTTCAGTACATAGTGCTCGGCGGTAAATGGTGAAATAAAATAAAGTAACACCAGGTTTATTGGCAAATTTGGGGACCACTCTGTGTAGATTTGAAATATAAAGGCATTTACATTTTTGTCGCTGTAGTAAAAAGATTGTGTGTTCGTGTTTTTTGTTCAGATATATTTTAGCCCTAATTTTTGACGCAGTGGAAGCGAACACTGGAAAAGTACGAATAGATGTGTGAATTTTGCTTTTCGTTTTGTTGTGATATTAATATTATTTTGCTGATATACTTAATGTAATAATTATGGCAATAATAATAATGATGTTGGTGATAATTATAACAGTAGTATTAATATTTATGAGAGATTTCTATATGTATATGATAATTTTTTATATAGTATTTTTACATGTTTATATAATACGATTCTCTTCCACGGCAAAGGTGTTTGTGCTAATCTTAAAAGCCACATCCTTATATATGTATGAAGAGAATTATGAAATTATGACTCGTGTAGGTATACACACACACACACACACACACCACACACACACACACACACCCCACACACACACACACACACACACACACACACAACACACACACACAACACACACACACACAGACACAGACACACACACACACAAACACACAAACACGCACGCACACACACACACACACAGATAGATAGATAGATTTTATTGACCACAGTATGCAGGTATAAATATTGATATTACATAATTCCTAAATACTAACTTAAACATAATAATCATTAAACATAATTCCTAAATACTAATTTAAGCAATCATTAAACTATCAACTAATTAAACTGTAGTCCACAGCATTGCTCAATATATTAACAATTCCAGCCTTGGCTATCTCGTTACTTATGGTATTCAGACCTCATGAATAACTTTACAAAGAGTTGCAGGTGAAAACTGAATGGAGAATAACTCGTTCATCGTGTGAATTGGTATAATCTCTAATCCCTTGTGTCATGGGGCATTGTTGTATAACGTGTTGCTCAGTCTGTAAGTCCACCACACCTACATAGCCTTTCCTCAAGCGGCAGGCGACCTCTGCCTCGCCTGTTCCATCTACCCGTTTCACACGCTAGTGAATGGCCACTGCTACGGAACTGTGTGAAGATAACCTATGAATTTTATTTGTTACATTTCTTTCTTTATAACCTCATGAACTTCCATTTCCGGGGTTTATCCTTTGTAAGTTAATCTTCTAGATGAAACACTTTGTCTTATACCGTCAATTTACATTTAACATTGCTTCACTTAACGGTGTTACTCCTCATTCAAAGTTCCTAACTAATCTACTTTTTACATGTTCCTGAATTTTGAACTAAATTTATTACAAAAGCAAGTGGGTCATCATTTTACTGGGATCTCTCATGCCACTCATACGGAAAAAATTTATGTTTTTCTATATTTCACTAAGTCTTGTAAAGTGGGGTAACCTGATTCCCCATAACAAACATCGTTACACGTAAATTTTCCCAAACCCTAGTAGTTTTTTTTTAAGCACCAGTTGTAAGCTTTTCCCCCTGGGGTTTTAGGTCTGCTCCTATCCACGATTCACATCCATAAATTAATGAAGACATCAGTGCTGCGTCAAAGACTCGTTTTTTCACCATAAAGGGGACATCATTATTTTATTTACAAAGGAGACAAATTTTAAACATGGGACATCTTGTTTTTAGCGTGAGCTGTGACGGCGGATGACACTGAACCATCACTCGTGAACGGCGAGCCAAGGTACACATACATCTGGCAGTGCTCCACCACTAACCCGTTCACCACCAACACCTCCGAATCACCAAACACCGCCATTTATCACAAAAAAATTTTGGGCTTTGATTGGTTGATTTTCATACCATATTCTGTACAATAAATTTTTAAGCAAAGACATCTTTTTCAGCATGTTACATCTCGTTGTTGAAAGTAAGACTGTGTCATCCATAAGTACAAGAATATGAAGCCATTGTAGAAACCCGTCTAGTTCACAACCACCTTTAATAATCTTTATTAACTCGTCTACAAACAAAATAAACAGCAAACCTGAAGTAGGTGATCCCTGTCTTACTCCCATCGTAATTAGTATACGGTTGTTCCAAGCAAGCTCTCTGTCTGGGTATAAATGGCAACCAAGCACCCAACTAATTTGATCCACAACCTAAGCGTAGTAAACCTCTAAACAAATTATGTCTGGGAACTCTATTCATATGCTTGTTGAGAAAAACTATAAATGTTAAAATAGTTTCAGCTTCTTCCTCCTTGCCATGTCGCACAATATCTTAATGTAGCTATATGTTCTTACAACTTCTTTTCTCCTGACTGCCCCCTGCTCCGTGAGGTCTAAACCACTGCTTCAGCCGCGAGTGTAAAACCATGTCATATACCTTAGCCATGCTATTCACACACTTATTCCTCTGTAGTTCTTAGCCTCTTTCCCATCTCCCTTCTTAAAAAGTGTAACTAGTTTAGCTCTTGACCATTCTACTGGATAGGTACCTTGCATGAATATAACATTAAAAATGCTTGCCAAAACAGTTATCCATTGGAGCACACATCATCTTAAATATCCCAGGAGGACACCGTCAGGGCCACATGCCTTTTCTGATTTCAGCTTTCTTACCTGTTGTTGTACTTCACTTGATGTAATCGGGTCATCTAAAATAGGTATGTTAACATTAGAGTTTAATTCGTAACCAGTGAGCTCTGTGTTTTGGTGAATAGAAATTGCTTTCATAGAAATACTTAAACACACACACAGACACACACACAACACACACACACACACACAGGCACACCCCACACACACACACACTTAAAAAATTAACTTTCATTTATCCAAAAATTTGAAAAAACAGGTTTCGGAGATAGGACCACACTAGTTATATAGCTCAAAGGCCCTGCACACACACACACACTTGTTTGTTTTGTTTGTTTGTTTTTGTTTAGAGGATAATGCCTCAGAGCCATAGTGATCTACCGCTGCTGCATATTAGTGTTGGCCGAAGCCACCACCCCGGGGGGGGGGGGGGGGGGGGGGGTTACAAACACCCGGCTGGCACCCGGTACCCATTCACTACTGGGTGGACAGGGGCTAGGGATTTAAGAAAGACCACCCATCTATCTTTCGCTCCGCCCGGGGATCGAACCCGGGACTTCTCGGTTGTAAGCCGAGCGTGCTAACCATTACACTACAGAGTTCCCTGTAGTTCCCACACACACACACACACCACACACATACACCACATACACACACACACTACACACACACAACACACACACACCACACACACACACACACACACACACACACACACACACACACACACACACACACACAACACACACACACACACACACCACACACACACACACACACACATACACCACCACACACACCACACACACACACACACACACACACACACACACACACACACACACACACACACACCACCACACTACACACACACACACACACACACACACACATACCCCCCCCACATACCCACCCACACAACACACACACACACACACACACACACACACACACACACACACACACACACACACACACACACACACACACACACACACACACACACACAACACACACACACACACACACATTAATACACTCACACTTGTCCTCCACCCACCTCCACTCCCTCCTCCTCCTCCTCCTCCTCCTCCTCTTCCTCTTCCTCTTCCTCCTCCTCCTCCTCCTTCCTCCTCCTCTCCTCCTCCTCCTCCTCCTCCTCCTCCTCCCTCCTCCTCCTCCTCCTCCTCCTCCTCCTCCCCGAGTAAACGGTCACTACTACAACTTTTGACCTGTGACGGGCTGTGGTTCAGTAAGGGCCCTGTCAGTTAGTGACCACCATCGGGATTTATATACCAGGGGTCACTGCTGCAGGGGGCATTGAAGTGCACGGCGTCCTACTTGGAAAGTGCACTACCGCAGTGGATTGTACGGAGCTGGGGCCTGATTGACTGCTGCCTCCCAAGAAAGCGCCAGGCAAGGCTGCCGCACCACCCTTGAACTTCCACACTGAGCCTACACCAACACTACATTAGACCTCATAACACACACAGATAGCCCCGAGTTAACGGTTACCACTACTACTCTCGACCTGTGACGGGTTGTGGACCAGTAAGGGCCCTGTCAGTTAGTGACCACCATCGGGATTTAAGGTACCAGGGGTCACTGCTGCAGGAGGCATTGAAGTGTACGGCGTCCTACATGGAAAGTACACAATCCGCAGTGGATTGAACGGAGCTGGGGCCTGATTGACTGCTGCCTCCCAAGAAAGCGCCAGGCAAGGCTGCCGCACCACCCTTGAACCTCCACACTGTGTTCACACCATTACAAAACACGCATAACATGACCAATCTATCAAGCACTAAACCTACCCCCACAAACTAGTAGTAGTTAGCCATAGATTACAGCTTTCAACTTTCCTCACAAATTCCATGCAGTTTTTCTATACTGCATGGTATCACTTCATTTCCGGCCAGCTTCGGCTGGAGGGATGGGTGGGTGGGGAGGAGCCTTCTACTTTCCTATCCTTTCTCTCTTATCATCTAGTTAGTGTAGTGCAGTTAAAGCAAACAGCCTTGTAAGGACCTATCGGTCTGTTGCTGTTTGTGTTTCCTTTGTAATCCTTTGTAATCCTCCTCCTCCTTTCGGGAAAAAATATATAGTTATGTTGTGGAAAATTATATGCAATTAATTTTCGCGAATTATCTCTGAATAAAACAGGAGCGAATCTCCATCTTGCGTCGCCCGGCAGACCTGGTGTTGCCTAATTTAATTACCGCCAATTTTTTCGCCATTAAATCTACAAAATTGGCACTGTAGTGGAAGTTAGTTTTTTTACCTTCTTTCCCTCGCTCTTTACCTTAATGTCTCTATCTTTCTTTTTCTTTTACCCAAAATTTACCTTATTATTCCAAAATGCCAATTACCTGTGTTTAGTTGATCTTTTTATTGCTCTGTTAATGGTCACTTTTCCTCCTCTTCCTTCTCCTCCTCGCACTTCACAACCATCTCCTCCTCCTCCTCCTCCTCCTTCTCTTCATCTATCTTCTCCTTATTTTCTTCCTTGACCTTCTCTCCCTGTTCCCATTTCCTTCTTGGTATTCATCCCATGTTCCCTTTACTCCATGCCGTGTGTGTTGTATTTCATGCTATCTTTGGCGTGATAGAAGTAGGCGCTAACGAAGGTAAATGTTCATCCTTGTCTAACTGAATATTGGGAACGTTGGTGTTGTTGATATATTGTTATTGTTGTTGTTGATACTTGTCTTGGTTTTGTTATGTATTATTATCGTTATTACTATTCCTCATTTTACTATTAATAGTATTATTGTTATCTTATTACTATTGTTATTGTCATCGTTATCACGTATACTATAATTACCGTTATTATTATTATTATTATTTTCGTTATTATTAATATTATGATTGTTTTTATTATTACTATTGATAATATTATTACTACTGCTATTGTTACTATTATATACATCATTATTATTATTCTCGTTTTTGTTAATATCACTATTATCATCTTCATTCATGTTATCATCATTATCATTATCAGCATTACTGTTTCAACATTGATCAGCATTCGATGTGAGGAATTAATCCCCTAGTTTGAAATTTTGCTTCATTCATATTAATTATAATTCCCCACTTTTTTTTTTTACTTTTTCTTGTATCTGCAGGATGCAATTTCTCCTCCTCTTCTTCATAATAATTTACTTATTCTGTTATTCTTGTATTAACCCTATCAGCTTATTTATTTGTTTATTTATTTATTTATTAGATTTATTATTGATTTAGTTATATACAGGTTTATTTATTTTACTTCGTCTACCTCTGAAAATTGTAATCATGTTATTTATCTATAGGTTTTAAATGAAAACAAACAAAATATATGTGCATATGATTAGTAATTGAGGAAGTATTCATAATTCAATAAGGTTTTTATATATCTTAACTTACACTGAAAAGCAATATCCACCCACACACACGGGGAGGCGGTGGCAGGGCACCATGGTTAGCGCCTGCAAGTGGCGTCGTGGGTGTGCCGAGTTCGATCCCCGAGACACCGGTGCCAAATATTTTTTTGCAATCGTTGAATGGCCTAAGAACACCCACATGCTGCCCATTAACTTTACCTCGAGTGCATCGTAGGACACAGGGGGGCGGCATGAGCCTCTAATCACAGGCGTCACTATAAAAATCCTGCCTGCGCCACCACGGGCGAGGGCCAACCATCACAGCCCTCAAGTGAACCTCCAGGGCCTACCATCCCACCCCTGGAGGTCACTGCCTACAGGCGCTATATGCACAAATGTAAACACACACCCACCCACACACACGCACACACACACACACACACCACACACACACACACACACACACACACACACACACACACACACACGCACACCACACACACATATGCACACGCACATACAACACACACACACACACACAATATACCCGCATCTATCCACTCTCCTTCGCAGACCACGACGGATAGGAAGACTGACAACAACACGAAAGGAAGGAATTGGAAATGAATGGGATTGAAAAAAGAAGGAAACGAACGGCAAGCAAAGCGAAGGTCAAGAAGGATAATCCAAGATAAGGAAAGGAAAGGAAAGAGGAGATAAGAAAAGGAGAGAACAATGAAAGGGCGAAGGAGAGAAGAAATAATAGAAATAAAGGGGAAGAAAATAAAACAAAATTAAATAAAAAGGGAATAAAGGCAACAAATAGGAAAGGAAACTGTAGATAGAAAACAAATTTAAGGAAATGGAAGGAAAATAGAAAATAATGGTTCATATTAAGTAACTCTAGAATGATAAGAAATTAAACAGAAGGGAAAGGATGAAAAAATACCATACTAACTCATGGAAAGGGACTAAAATATGAGTTAAGGAAGAAAAGGAGGCTTGCTGGCTTAGTTAGGAAGAGTTTTACTGAGTTAGGAAGGGAAGGAAGTATAGTATAGGTGAGTGGAAGAGAGGTATTATAGCAGTTATAGCGGTGTTGAAAATTGAAGGCAAGGTGTGCGACTGTGCGTCAGTAAAAAAAAGTGATTTAGGACTTCTTATCTGAGTCAGAAATAAGTACATGCTGAGTCACTGAAAAGAGAATGAGTCAGACAAGAAAGTGAGAGAAGGAAGAGAAGGAGAATTTGCAAGGTGAGTTAGAGAGAAAGAGAGAGAGACAGAGAGAGAGAGAGAGGAGAGAGAGAGAGAGAGAGAGAGGAGAGAGAGAGAGAGAGAGAGAGAAGGAGAGGAGAGAGAGATGAGAGAGAGAAGAGAGAGAGAGAGAGAGGAGAGAAAGAGAGAGAGAGAGAGAGAGAGAGAGAGAGAGAGAGAGAGAGAGAGAGAGAGAGAGAGAGAGAGAGAGAGAGAGAGAGAGAGAGAGAGAGAGAGGAGAGAGAGAGAGAGAAGAGAGAGAGAGAGAGAGAGAGAGAGTCTTGGTGTGTTAATGAAGGGAAAGGGAAGGGTGCTAGCAAAATCAGGGACAGGAACAGGAGGGGATCTTCTGCGACTTCGAGGGATTCCTGCAAGGACTATTGGTTTGATAACTGGTCT
This sequence comes from Chionoecetes opilio, assembly GCA_016584305.1. Lineage (NCBI taxonomy): Eukaryota > Metazoa > Arthropoda > Malacostraca > Decapoda > Majidae > Chionoecetes > Chionoecetes opilio. The sequence continues at coordinate 9,439 of JACEEZ010023553.1, forward strand.
GTATTCTGGGACTGAGAGTGCTGTGAAGTGTGGGGCAGGTGTATCCAGCTTCTTTCCTGTGAATACAGGAGTGAGGCAAGGGTGCGTCCTTGCCCCATCACTTTTCAACGCTTGTATGGACTGGGTATTGGACAAGGTTGTAGATCAAAGTGATTGTGGAGCATCCGTCGGCAACACCAAGATCACTGATCTTGTATTTGCCGATGATGCAGTAATCTTTGCTGAGTCGCTGGAGGTCCTGGTGATGGCTCTCGAGGCGCTGCACGAGGAGGCAAAGCCTTTGGGACTTGAGGTCTCCTGGCTCAAGACCAAGGTCCAGGTGTTTGGAGACTTACTAGATGAAGCAGTACAGTCTGTTCATGCGTGTGGCGAGGACATTGAGATCTTGGAAAGTTTTACATACCTTGGTAGCGCAGTCCATAATGACGGCGGGTCACGTCAAGAAGTCTTACGGCGGATTGGCATAGCCCACGGTGTTATGGACTCGCTCAGCGGGAGTATTTGGCGTTGTCGGTACCTGTGCAGGAGGACAAAGATCCGGATCTTCAAGTCGCTTGTGATC
>JACEEZ010023553.1:15000-32500 GCA_016584305.1 Chionoecetes opilio
GTGTGAGGAGGGGCGTTGCAGGGCATGGGCGGCAGGGGTGGTGATGGGGGCACGTGAGGTGTGTCATGCAAGGTAGGTAACGGCGCGGCGGGCAAGTGTGTGTCCCCTGAGTGAGTTACCTGGGTGGGCGTGTGTCTGGTGGTGGGTAGGGTCTCTGTAATAAGAGGGTACCGCCACTCATAGGCCCTATGTTAAACGCTACTGGGCGCCATTTTGCTACCAGGGCCTCTTCGTTCACCCAAGACCCGGGGAAGTTCTCAAGGCATGACCCCGCAGTATACCATGTTATACATGTATAAAGGATATACTGTTATCTTCGGAAATGTTTGTTCAATAAGATTATTACATAAAACACAGTAAAACACATTAAATAAAGGTCATTATGAGACTGAAGAATTATGATGAACTTAACATTCACTTAAAACTCGTCGTCATGTAAAACTTTGTTGGACAGCTTATAAGATGGAAGATATCAATAGAAGCACAATTTTATTAGCTTTCCATTGCTATATTCGTTATCTGATACATACAGTAGAACCATGCATAAATTAGCGTTAACTAAATAAATTGCATCTCAACCACAAAAGCACACAATTACGAAATGGAATAAATATATCAACAACTATTTCTTTTTTGTTTGTGAGAGAGAGAGAGAGAGAGAGAGAGAGAGAGAGAGAGAGAGAGAGAGAGAGAGAGAGAGAGAGAGAGAGAGAGAGAGAGAGAGAGAGGAGAGAGAGAGAGAGAGAGAGAGAGAGAGAGAAAAGAGAGGAGAGAGAGAGAGAGAGAGAGAGAGAGAGAGAGAGAGAGAGAGAGAGAGAGAGAGAATATGCAGTTCCAAACCCCGTCTCTCTCACCACCACCACAACTAACAAAAACAACAACAATGATAATGATAGCAAAAACAAACAACGATAATGGTTATTACAAAACTTCAACTAGCAATACAAACTCGTCACAACTACACAAATAACCAGATCAAGCGATATACACACGCACACACACACACACACACACACACTTTGTCCTTAAAGTAATCGTCCAGACCCATTTTTTTGCCTAATTGTGTTGAATGTACATTCAAAACAGCTAATCCACCAAAAATAATTGATTTCCAGGCTTTTTTCCCGTAAAAACACGACTTTTGCAAAAAGCGCGCGAAAAAAAATTTCTTCCCTCCAACAGGGCTACGCATGTTATTGATGACGTCACGAGAGGAACGCTCCAATGTAAACAACACTCGTCTGCCTCTGTGAGACCTGTCGGCAAATGTTATGATGAGCGATTGTACTTCGGTGTCAGACAGTGAATTTGTCGCTGTGATAGATCTAGAGTACGATGCTCAATCTGAGACCGAACTAAATGACGCTGCTCGCGTATATGAGGAAAACGAACCTCAGATTGTGATGGGAGCCCAACTTTATATGTTTGAGCCAGAGAGAAAGAGAGAAGAGAGAGTATAAAAGCTTCGAAAAAGGAAATACATAAAAGAAATGTCAAGTCGCAACAGGTTTAAGTCTTCCGGCGTGTGTGTGTATATCATCATCTAGTTGTATTCATCTAGTTGTATTTTACAGGGCTAGAGCAACGCTCGTATGGCCCCGTCTCCATATCAACATTTATTTTTCTCATTCATCTTTAGTGTTGGCCGGAGCCACCACCCCGGGAGAGGGGTTACAAACCCCCGGCTAACACCCGGTACCCATTCACTGCTGGGTGGACAGGGGCTCGGGTTTAAAGGAAACAGCCCAACTGTTTCCGCTCCGCCCGGGGATCGAACCCGGGACTTCTCGGTTGAGAACCGAGCGTGCTACCCCTACACTACGGAGTACCCCAGTGTGTGTATTCATCTAGTTGTATTCATCTAGTTGTATTTTACAGGGCCAGAGCAATGTTCGTGTGGCCCCGTCTCCATATCAACATTTTTATCATTTATCCTTAGTGCTTTGTGTTGGCCGAAGCCAGCACCCCGGAGAGCAGGTCACAAACCCCGGCTAACACCCGGTACCCATTCACTGCTGGGTGGACAGGGGCTCGGGTTTTAAGGAAACAACCCATCTGTTTCCGCTCCGCCCGGGGATCGAACCCGGGATTTCTCGGCTGTGAACCGAGCGTGCTTCCCCTACACCACGGAGTATGTGTGTGTGTATGTGTGTGTGTGTGGAACAGGTGTCATACAGAGGTAAAGTGAGATCTAAAAAGGTGTTTGATGGCATGAAAACGTTATACACTTTCTTTATTTTCTTTTACCTAACAAGTGAAAGTTCGTTCTTATTAGAGAGCTAAGATAAGATACTTTGATCCTATCTAGACACTTTGCAAGTACCAACTACAAGGTTATTGACTATACAAAGAGCCACCACGTCAGGCCGAACTAGGCGGACTCGAACCGCTGACCGAATGCGCAGGGACGCTGCACATTGCGAGTTCACGTCTCTACCAACCATGTCACCCTGACGGGTTTATTAGAGAGAGAGAGAGAGAGAGAGAGAGAGAGAGAAGAGAGAGAGAGAGAGAGAGAGAGAGAGAGAGAGAGAGAGAGAGAGAGTGTGTGTGTGTGTGTGTGTGAGAGAGAATGAGTACACTTGCACCGACTGAAACTCATCCCTCCCTTCCTCTCTTCCTCCTCCGTGCCCTTCCTCCCCTCCCTCCTTTTCACCACAACGCTCCCCTCCCCGCTATCTCCTGTCCTGCGCGAGTGTGTGACTGTGTGTGTGCCAGAGGGCACTACAAAATCTATCTGAAACACACAAAAATCTTCAAGTACTGATATTTATCTCTTGTGTTTACGTGGTTCTGGGGCAGCGCGGGAAGAGGAGCCTTCCACTTATGACGTCACCGAGTCGTGGCGCATCGTCTGCCAGTAGCCAGCAGCGTTTTCGAAGCTCGGGGAATTTGTAGATTTTGATTGCGGATTATTTAAAAACGGCTGACTGGATGCAAAAAGTGACAACATATTGTTGATATACTCGCTAATGGCTATAATTTTATTGCATTAAATCAGGAATGATGAAATGGTCTGGACGATTACTTTAACACATCAGAATTACCACCATTGATTTATTCTTCTTTATTCCTTGAAGTTCTTACGATGGAAAGCGGTGGCTACATATATAAAGCCCCGTCCAAAAGAGCATACAATGACTGGCAGACTTTGTTCGTCACAGACAAAGTCTGCAGACACAGTGGTTAACGTTGTCCACACGGCGGTGTCTGGCCAGTCAAGTTTCACCAATTACCTGAGAATGGATCCCAATACTTTCCATACTCTCAACAAAATAAGACCGTACATTAGCAAGCACACAAATATGAGGGGTAGCATAACACCAGACGCTTGGCTTGAGGCTATATACAGTATATATGTAATTATGAATAATCGTGAGTCTGGCAGCGCCGTCTCTCCACTGGCCACAGACAGTGTCTTGTGTAGTTGCTCAAACTGCGTCTCAAAGTCTCGAACACTTTGCTGGTTTGTCTGCAGACAGAGGCGATTAGCCCGTCACCGAACAGATTTTTCGCTTGTCTCTGCAGACACTATGCTCATGTGGAAGGCCTTTAGAGTGTGTTGTATGTAACAAGATCTCAGAAACCTGTCTCAAAATAGTGCATGTCAATGAAAAATCCTCGGGAGTGAGCGAGGATCAGACCACTGACTCACGCAATCTGTGTGCGTGTGTGTGTGTGTGTGTGTGACTGTGTATGTGTGTGTTTGTGTGTGTGTGTGTGCGTGTGTGTGTTTTTGTGTGAGTAAATCTTGATTTGGTCGTTGTGTATAGGTTGAGTTTGGCTATAGTCAATTTTCTGATAAGCTATACAACGCCCTGCCCACTAGGAGGGACAAGACGAGTGCGTCATCTTCCTGGGCGCTTTAATGGTTCACACAAGGCAGTGGAATGAAGATATATTACAGATCCTCATTTTATCAGCTTCAATATGGAATAATTAGGCTTTATGCTTATATAGATTGTTTAAGTGTAAACGGTTTGACATTTTGAGTTGGTTTTCTACAAATGAATCAACAACTATTGCATTTTTTTTTCAGCATTACATCAAATTTCTACACGAGCTTCTTTTGTTGCCCCTGAAATAAGATGTTCCAGATGTTGCAGATACCATTGTCCAGCAGCCGTAAGACATGTGACCTCATCCTTAAAGTAATCGTCCAGACCATTTAATCATTCCTGATTTTATGTAGTTAGAGTATAGCCATTATCGAGTGTATCAACAATATGTTGTCACTTTTTGCATCCAGTCAGCCGTTTTTTAATAATCTGCAATCAAAATCTGTAAATTCCCCGAGCTTCGAAAACGCTGCTGGCAACTGGCAGACGATGCGCCACGGCTCGGTGACGTAACAGGAGGAAGGCCTCCTCTCCCCACGCTGATCAGAAGCACGTAAACACAAGAGATAAATATAGTACTAGAAGATTTTTGGGTGTTTCTGATAGAATTTTTTTTGCGATATGCCACATGCATGTATCTTTTATGGGTGCAGCAAGACAGCTGTGCCTTTCGAGAAAAGTTTGCACACGTTTCCGACTGATACGACAACGTTAAATTTGTTGAAAAGATTAGTGCGGCGGACTAGGGCAGATTGGAATGGGAAGTTGAAATCTGCAAGGATTTGTAGTAATACACTCACCACACACACACACACACACACACACACACACACACACACACAACACACACACACACACACACACAACACACACACACACACACACACACACACACACACACACACACATACACACACACACACACACACACACACACACACACACACACACACACACACCACACACACTCACACACACACTCACCACTCACTCACGATGCTGTGGTGCTGGGTCCCACCATCACTATCACCATTGTTGTGTAGGGGTTGTTGTGGTAAGGGGTTGTTGTGAAGGTTGTGTGTGAAGGTGCTTGTGTGTACGGGGTTGTGTATGTAAGGGTCGCGTGTGTAAGGGGTTGTTGTGTGTAGGGGTGTTGTGTGTAACAGGTGTTTGTGTAAGGTGTTGCGGTAAGGGGTTGTTGTGTGTAAGGGGTTGTTGTATGTAAGGGGTTGTTGTGTGTAAGGGATTGTCGTGTGTAAGGGGTTGTTGTGTGTAAGGGGTTGTTGTGTGTAAGGGGTTGTTGTGTGTAAGGGGTTGTTGTGTGTAAGGGGTTGTTGTGTGTAAGGGGTTGTTGTGTGTAAGGGGTTGTTGTGTGTAAGGGGTGTTGTGTGTAAGGGGTTGTTGTGTGTAAGGGATTTGTGTGTAAGGGGATTGTTGTGTGTAAGGGGTGTTGTGTGTAAGGGTTGTTGTGTGTAAGGGTTGTTGTGTGTAAGGGGATGTTGTGTGTAAGGGGATGTGTGTGTAGGGAGTGTTTAAGGGGTTGTTATGTGTAAGGGTTGTGTGAAGGGGTTGTTGTGTGTAAGGGGTTGTTGTGTGTAAGGGTTGTTGTGTGTAAGGGGTGTGTGTAAGGGGTTGTTGTGTGTAAGGGGGTTGTTGTGTGTAAGGGGTTGTTGTGTGTAAGGGGGTTGTTGTTGTGTAAGGGGTTGTTGTGTGTAAGGGGGTTGTCGTGTGTAAGGGTTGTTGTGTGTAAGGGGTTGTTGTTGCCGCTAACATCTGTTCGTCCGCCGCGTATTCTGGTTCAAACATATAGGGTTGGGCTCCCATCACAATCTGAGGTTCGTTTTCCTCATAGTATACGCGAGCAGCGTCATTTATTTCTGTCTCAGATTGAGCATCGTACTCTAGATCTGTCACAGCGACAGATTCACTGTCTGACACCGAAGTACAATCGCTCATCATAACATTTACCGACAGGTGTCAGACAGATGTTTACATTGGAGCGTTCCTCCTCTGACGTCATCAATAACATTCGTAGCCCTGTTGGAGGGAAGATTTTTTTTTCGCGCGCTTTTTACAAAAGTCGTGTTTTTATGGAAATACGGCCTGGAAATCAATTATTTTTGGTGGATTAGGTGTTTTGAATTCACATAATTAGTGTGATTCAACATAATTAGGCAAAACAAAATGGGTCTGGACGATTACTTTAACACCGATTGGCCTCGCGGGTCTTTACCTGCAGAGGTTCCCGCGAGGCCACAGAAGTTTATGATGAAATGATAGAAACTCAGTCAACATTCAGTGGAAGTATTATATTCTCTACCCAGCAACACTTGGGTGGCTGGAAATAGGCACTGTGAACACCAAACACATTTACAGCATAGATTTAGAATTACTTACATACAGACAGCATGAATAGAAAGGTATACGTAGGTACAGTACAATATTCTGTTCCTCAAAACCTTTATCAACATTTGTATATGATAATGATACACTTCGTTGCATTTCATCTTTCTGACAATAACGAAGACTGTATGACATGTGCCGTCAAATGGATGGCTCTGCCCTTCAGAGTCTGCTGAAAAGTACAAGGAAACACAAGTTTTGCAATCAAGGAAATATCAAACCTCTCGTCAGCATTCTTGATTCATTTGTCAAAATTCTTGGTTTACCAGTGAAAATCCTACAGAGTTCAGACCCTAAGGACTGAGGCTGTACAGCAGCCTCAGGATGCAGTCCTGAGTCCTGATAGGATGCAGTCCAGGAGCAGTCCTCCTGGCAGCCAGGATGAGGAGGACTAAAGGCTGCGGGACAGTGCCGCCAGCAGTCTGCGGGGCGGTGCCAGTTTGGGGGTCGGTGCCAGTCTGGGAACAGATACTGGCGCCCAACGCCTTTCTGGCCGCCTCATTAAGCAGCCGAAAGACAATGGAGTCCTTACACCTTCCATCTGTAGCAATCGCACATTGCCGTAATCCATCAAACTTGCTGGAAAAAAAGTAAGGTAAGAAACGTTTTAACTGTATTTAAACATAATACACAGTAATGTAGCCTTATTTCAATAGTATATAACACTACCACACATGGCCAAGCGATGCAGCAGAATTATGTGGGAAAAACTTAAGCTCCAGTATTCAACGTCTTCTGATGAGAGAGAGAGAGAGAGAGAGAGAGAGAGAGAGAGAGAGAGAGAGAGAGAGAGAGAGAGGAGAGAGAGAGAGAGAGAGAGAGGAGAGAGAGAGAGAGGAGAGAGAGAGAGAGAGAGAGAGAGAGAGGAGAGAGAGAGAGAGAGAGAGAGAGAGAGAGAGAGAGAGAGAGAGAGAGAGAGAGAGAGAGAGAGAAGAGAGAGAGAGAGAGAGAGAGAGAGAGAGAGAGAGAGGGAGAGAGGAGAGAGGAGAGGGGAGAGAGAGAGAGAGAGAGAGAGAGAGAGAGAGAGAGAGAGAGAGAGAGAGAGAGAGAGAGAGAGAGAGAGAGAGAGAGAGAGAGAGAAGAAAAAAAAGCCCTCACTTGCACTCCTGGTCCAGTGTCGCCGAAGAATTAATAAAATGTTTAAGGAGTTCCATAGGGTCGCATATTCCAATTTTTTGAATGTAGCAGGGTTGAAACTTGTGCAACAGATCATCAGTCACACACCGCTGCTCATCCGTCGACTTTGTTACTGTCAAGGGTGAAAAGAGGACACAATGGGTCTTGTATTATGATGGGGATGTTGTCTGGTACAGAACCGGAAGAATTTATCTTAAACTAATCGTCCAGACCATTTCATATCATTCCTGATTTAATGCAGTCAAAATATAGCCATTATCGAGTATATCAACAATATGTTGTCACTTTTTGCATCCAGTCACCCGTTTTTAAATAATCTGCAATCAATATCTGTAAATTCCCCAAGCTTCCAAAACGCTCCTCACTACATAACCTCACTAATAAGGCGTAGAAATTAATTATTTTTTGTGGATTAGGTATTTCGAATGAACATTCAACATAATTATGCAAAGAAAAGGTGGGTATGGACGATTTAGTCAGGTTCACCGTGTCATGCCGTGGGAATTGCGTGCCAAAAGCGATTTGATTGTTTAAATGCCATCTATAGGGTGTTAATAAACAGAAAAACTTGGGTGGCAATTTTACTTTTGGGAGTTTGAGTTTTTGTGGGGGCTTAAACGGGGGTACTGTCATTTAGCAGTTTATCGCCAGAAATGAAAGCGCTAATATTGTTATAACTATTTTTATCTCTTAAAATATTAATCGGAAAATTATGAAAAAACTCAGGTGTCCTCCTCATATCATTATTCATTTATGTACCAAATATTTAGTTGATATCTGGAATAATTATTGATGTATTAACAAATATGTTACTTGTGCATGCAGAGTCTGTGAACCACGATATCCGCCGTCTCTGAACTAGGTTAAGATTTTGTCCATTTCAGCACCTTTGATTGTCTCCTACTATAAAACAATTCTAACTAAATATATGTACAATAAATGAATGCTAGGCCTAATCGATGAGAGTAACGTAGCACTATTTTATGAAGTATGTTCTTCCCAGATAAGTATCCAATGCAGAAATAAGTCATCCGTGACTAGAAGATTTTAACAACCTCAGCACCAGTTAGCGTCAGGAATTGTTTTTCTTTTGCTACATTATTTAGGCATATACTATGATATTTACACGATATGATTGTGTATGTTTATATATATAAGAAAAAAACGACTAATGTATGATAAAACATGTAATATTCATGACATGACTTCATAGCCCTGATACAAATAAAGAAAATAAAAATATACTTTTCTGTAATCATCACACATTCATACCACCTTTTACCACCAGTAATTACTCCACTCAACATCTAGATGAATACTAACAATAGACCAAATTAATGTAAAATCTTAAATGAATCTTATGGGGTCATTTGCTGATCTTAATACATTGGCTAGCTGATTGGCTACATGTCATCTTCGTCACAAATACTGTAGTCTTTCACGTTTCCACAGTCTGTGCATTTGCATAATGCTGTGCATGGCAGGCAATTTTTATGGCATGAACAGTTCACATTTTCTTTGCACGCACCTTTGCATCCACACCTAACTAGTTCAAGTACTGCACGTGGTGCTGGCTTTTCGAGACATTGTACTGGTATAAGGTTTTTGTCGTCATTTAGTTTCCATCCACTGCCCTCTGGGAGCAGATTCTTTGGCCTTGGTTCTTGGTGGGTTTTGTCTCTTTTGGACATCAGGTTGGCACGTTGTATGTGAGGTTTCAGAGTGCTTCGCGTCGGTGGAAGCTTTTCACCCTCCAAGTTTTTGACCTTGAACAGCTCCCATCGAAGATCTGGCAATGTGACGCACAAACTTTTGCTGGAGCATACACTGCAGACGAACGTCTCGACATTGACATCATCAGCTTCAGGAAGACTGTCTGAACATCCAAAGATGGAAAGTCTTGATAATCTTGCTGCTCGAAGGTAGTTGCAGGAACTTGGTTATCCACGCTTTCTTCGATATACTGAAGAACTTTCCACCCCAATCCGCGCCAGTGAAGTTGTGCAGTCCTATCAAAGCCTTTGACTTCTCCGTTCCAATCGCAGTGAACCTCTCTTTGATGTCAATTGTCCGGAAGAACTTCGCTCTGCCAGTTAACATCTTCAATTATCCTGGGATGGTGTGGTTGGCAACAAGATCTATCAACAACAAGAACACATCTGTGTCTGGGGACCACACATACATGCCTCGCGTTGACGTTCCTTGTCTTGCTGCATCGATGACATGAAGCGGGATCTGTGTCAGCTTCCTCGTGATTGTGAGTGGACATATTCTGACTGATGATGTTGTTTGCATTGGTGTATGCTGATGACCCATACACAACAACAAGCCCTTTGTTACTCCCAGAGAAATGCTTCAGCAATCGTTTCCCAAGAAATTCTGTGAGCTGGGACTTGGTGTCTACATGAGATAGCAGAAGCTTCACAGGAACATTGCGTATGTTCATCGCGTCTTGTATTATGAACTTCACTGGTTGTGCTGAGCCTGCTCGCTTGGATCCCGTTATAGATCCCGTTATATAGCGGTCGAAGATGATTCGTCCTTCACTGTACCAATTCATCATGTTGTCGATTCTCTTGACAAATGCATCAGCCAGGTCACTAATTGTGTGCATCCCTGGAAGCTTCTTCATAACCTGTACGACCGCTTGTCCATCAATGATGATGACCGTTTTTCTGGCGAACCTGGATTCCATCAACCCCAACTCGTCATCGTCAACAGAGTTACTTGTTGGGTGCAGACCGACATAATCCTCGATGGATTCTGGATGTTCCTCGACGTCCTCTGTGGTACCCTCCATTCCCTCATCGTTGGTGAGAGCAACGATTTCAGTTGGTACCTCTTGGATGCGTGGTGTAGTGTTGTCTGATCCAGTTACTGGTGGTGTATATGACTCGATTTCCTTCATGAACGAGCTCTTGTCACTCGGGATCAGCAGTGTCCCATCTGTTGCAAAGAGGGAACGAGGTGTGACCGCCATTTCAAAGTTTCCGATTGTGTCTCCCAATTTGTCTACTAGTTCTGGTCGAGACTGTTGAATTACTAGGAAGCGAGCTAGTAACTGGCGATCTTCACGAAGCTTCACAACTTTGTTTCCAACTCCATAGCTTGTCTTCTTCACACAAGTGCTGTGTGTCTTCAGCTTCATCTTCTCAATTCTGTCCCATATTGAAACGGGAGAAGCATCTACAAGTCTGTCAGCCAGAAACTGTTCATATCGATTCGTACCTTTCAAGTCTCTGTCCAGGATATCGCTTTTCGCACTTTCGGGTACAGCCATCATCGACCCAATGTTCACCAACTGCATGTCAGTGGCGAATGGGTTAGTTTCGCAATGTTCTTCAAGGCCACGTTTCATTTTATCCACATTTGTAGCGAACCGCTGGGCTATTGTTCCTGATAGTTGATAATGTTCTTGTTGAGTTGCATCAGTGGTCAAAGTGTAGTGGTGTCGGAAATCACTGACAATACGTGTCAACTCTGGTGCTGTCAGCAGGAAGCGAGTCAGTGCAGACACATTTTGCGTGATTCCTGTGATCCCTCCCACTACCTTGAGTCTTCGGATTTCTTGTTCGAGGGTTTGATCCACAAACATGTTGCAGAACGGTCGGTATTCCTGTCTTCTTGACACAGAAGTCACCATCTTTAAGTGCACTCCATGTGTCAGGGTCGTCTGTCTTTAGTGCATTCATTTGAGCCAAATGAAATGGCATCAGTCTGGTATACTTGTACAGGTCGTGAGCAAAGAAATACTTGACCTGATTGTCAAGGGCGGCCAAATATTCTTCCCAGTCACCTTGTCTGCACGTTCGGATTAAGTGTAGTAGGCACTCGACTTGATGCACATAATTCATGAGGCCAATAACTAAATAACTTAAATAACTTCAGGCTTAAATAACATATTTGTTAATACATCAATAATTATTCCAGATATCACTAAATATTTGGTACATAAATGAATGATGATATGAGGAAGACACCTGATTTTTTTCATAATTTTCCTATTAATATTTTAAGAGATAAAAATAGTTATATCAATATTAGCGCTTTCATTTCGGGCGCTAAACTGCGAAATGACGGTACCCCCCTTTAAGCCCCCACAAAAACCCAAATTCCCAAAAGTAAAATTGCCACCCATGTTTTTCTGTCTACTAAGACCCTATAGATGTCATTTAAACAATAAAATCGCTTTTGGCACGCAATTCCCATGGGATCACATTTCAGGTACACGGCGAACCTGACTAATTACTTTAAAATCAATCAATCAATCATTGGGGGCATACGCTGGGGGGCGCGTCGCCTCGCCCACCCTACGACGCCACTCCCGGGGGTCACCACGCGCGAGTTCCCATGCAGGCTCCTTTCCCATACCAAGCAGCTTTCGACAAGAAACATCAACTTGCCCCAGCCACGAGCCTTGTGGGCGCCCCCTTGGCCTCCTCCACGCCGGATTGTCTCTTACAGATACAACCCGATGGGAAGGATCGGTTTCAGGGTAGCGTGCCACATGCCCATATAGCCGAAGTTGGCGCTGACGGACTATGCAGGTAATAGGCCTCGATTCAGTCTCACGGTGCAATCGCTGATTTGACACGTAATCATCCCAGCGATACCCCATGATTCTGCGAAGACACTTATTACCAAAGGCATTGATTCGTCTCTTCAAGTCACTATTTAGTGTCCATGTCTCACAACCATAGAGTAAGACAGGGATCACAAGCGACTTGAAGATCCGGATCTTTGTCCTCCTGCACAGGTACCGACAACGCCAAATACTCCCGCTGAGCGAGTCCATAACACCGTGGGCTATGCCAATCCGCCGTAAGGCTTCTTGACGTGACCCGCCGTCATTATGGACTGCGCTACCAAGGTATGTAAAACTTTCCAAGATCTCAATGTCCTCGCCAACACGCATGAACAGACTGTACTGCTTCATCTAGTAAGTCTCCAAACACCTGGACCTTGGTCTTGAGCCAGGAGACCTCAAGTCCCAAAGGCTTTGCCTCCTCGTGCAGCGCCTCGAGAGCCATCACCAGGACCTCCAGCGACTCAGCAAAGATTACTGCATCATCGGCAAAAACAAGATCAGTGATCTTGGTGTTGCCGACAGATGCTCCACAATCACTTTGATCTACAACCTTGTCCAATACCCAGTCCATACAAGCGTTGAAAAGTGATGGGGCAAGGACGCACCCTTGCCTCACTCCTGTATTCACAGGAAAGAAGCTGGATACACCTGCCCCACACTTCACAGCACTCTCAGTCCCAGAATACAGACCAGTTATCAAACCAATAGTCCTTGCAGGAATCCCTCGAAGTCGCAGAAGATCCCAGACTGACTCACGATGCACTGAGTCAAACGCCTTCTTGAGATCAACATAGGCTGCAAGCATCCCCTGTCGAAACTCACGTCGGCGTTCCACCAGGATTACTTTAAAAGTTGCAATCAAATTAGCTTTAAAATCTTAAACCTGAAAAAAGAATACACTTTAAACTAAACCTTAGAATAAAAAACAAATAAACGAAACAAACCAAGCAACAATTAAATAAATAACAAAACAAGAAAATAATCTAAAAAAGAAAAATATATGAACATTTATGGTAGAGAAAAAAAAAAAGAAATTAGTCGAAAAGAATATTTCAAAAAAGTGGAATTTAGATCATTATAAAGACTGGTGAAGTGCAGGACTGAGTGAGAGAGTGGCAATGCGAGAGAGGTAGCGAGCACTGAGATCAATGTTTTCAACCACAACTCCTACTCATGAATTAAGGTACAAAAATGAAAAAAAAATAATATAACAGAGGCAAGGCACGAATGATGAAATTATATCAAGACAATTATCATCTTGCGACGGAGTGACAATGGTTGCACATTCTACCCCAGATTAATAATATTATAAGCGGATTTGTAACGACCAGAAGTTATATAATTATGTGACATAAACAAAATAACCAGCCACTCGTATGGAGCAATAGTAGATCTTGAAGAGACTTGAAACACCTTATTTTCGTGCCTGTGTAGGCGGAGGACATTTGGCGCGGGCGAGCGAGAGGCTCCTCCGGAGGCATATTCCCAACTCTTTGCGAGCATGTGATTTCCTCGTGAAGACGCTTGGCTGTAGCTCCGAAACTAAATGCACGTTATCGCGACAGCTCTAGACCGGTCTAGACTGGCTCAGGCCGGGCCGGACGCTGTTTTCGCGAGGCGGGCTAGACCGGGCTGGAACGGGCTGGAACAGGCTGGGATGGTCCTGGCTGGAGAGAGGACCGCCTTGGCCCTCTCTGGGGAGAACTGGCGCATGCGCACTACAGTCAGCGGGGAAGACTACCAGGAGCATCCCGTGCCGCTGATAAGACTTGATGGAAATAGTAAACACGATGATGGCCGACCGCAAGACTAAAGAAATTTCACGAGATGTTACAATATTCGCAATTTGCTGGAAACATCTTGGGAATTGAATGTACCTTTAATAATACTATAGTCGCCACTGCACTAATGTCAGCAGGCGCCATATATTACGAATTTTAGCATCACTACAGACTTGCTTGTGCCACTGAAGACATGTAGTGTGATGTACTACATAATGTAAAGTACTGTGCACGTCTCTTCAGTGGCAACTGGCACATACAAGTCTGTAGTGATGCTAAAACTTGTAATATATGACGCCTGGTGACATTAGTGCAGTGGCGACTATAGATAATGTTACTGACGGTAAATGCCATTTCATCTACCGTCTATTTCATCATTCAATTTTTCATAGTCATCCCTGCTACTTGACTTCCCACTGAGAAGTCAAGTAGCAGGCATAACTATGAAAAATTATGTTGCACAGTACGATATATAATATATATATATATATATATATATAATATATATATTATATATTATATATATATATATATATATATATATATATATATATATCAAAATCAGATTCTCATCACAAACATAAGGATGACCACAGTTCACCTTTCATATGCCAGAGGAGGTTATTACGTGAGGTCAAATAAATTATTATCATTTGGTGTGTCTTGGGGAGGGGGGGGGTAAGGCTTACAGGACGGTAAGGACCGCCCACTCGATCCCCCAGCCAATAGGAACCAGGAATGGGACGGGGCCATTCTAGATGAGTTTCCGCGAGCACCAGTGCAGCCTGGGCCAGGCCCTTAGGCCCGGTTCACACTTCACGTTATTGCTGGACGTAGTCTACGTGCGTCTTGTCATCAGTGACTCACAGTACGTCACAGTGACGTCACTTCCTGCCTGTAAAGTTTGAACCAGGCTCCGCGCGACCACCTGCTGGAGCAGTGTTGACGTCACTGACCTTGGGAGACTTGCGTCCCAGCCTCACATTATTCGGAGCTCCCAATTCTTGGTCCGCGTCTACGTGGGCGTGGCGATCAGTGACGTCACTCTGACATCACTGATCGCCACGCCCACCTAGACACGGACAGCAAAAACGTGTAGTGTGAACCCCGCCTTATGCGGGGTTCAGACTACACGTATTTGCTACGTGCGTCTTGTCAACGTGACGTCACCGTGACGTCACTTCCTGCTTGTGTGACCTTGAAAGACGTGCGTCTGGAGGCTCTAAGGCTCGGTTCAGACTTCACGTATTTGCTACGTCCGTCTTGTTATCGTGACGTCACGATGACGTTACCTCGTCTCACTGGTCGATCACTCCCGCTCACTCATATCAGAAAAAATTACAGTATAAAACCGCCTTGCTTTCCTTACTTCCTCCCTTTTGTACCCCATGACACACCTATTACTCCCTTCACTATATCCCCCTTCACTCCCTGGCCTATCTATATAGCGCTACAATCCCCTGACAACAGGCTATGGCAAAGGTTATAAGTGGAATCTGTTTAGCGGGGTCCAAAAGTGTTGCCACATACCGCAGTCGTGGATGTATTTTTCAAGTCACTAATAATTACTACCTATTACACGGCCTGTAGAGGGTATTGGTGACATAGCGTGATGCTGTAGGAAGGATGGTATATAGTAGCTACTAGAGGGGCACGTGAGAGGATTAGAACTAGAGAACACGAGAAATAACGCATTAGAATATACAGAGGTAGTGGTGGTAATCGAGCTTACAATCAAGCAGCGGTGCCGCTGTTCCACCTTCAAGCAGCGGAACACAATATGTTCACATCATGTATGTCTTTCATTACTAATATTGTCTTCCAGAATCACTGATAATAAATATATTTTAAATCAGACTTTGGAAACAGCATTATTTTGATATTACAAAACTTAGTTACGTATAATGTTCTATAGATTGTGGCACCACTGCTCACGCAGCCCGCCAAAAGAATTGGAGGCTCCGAATATTTTGCCTCCAGACGCACGTCTTTCAAGGTCACACAAGCAGGAAGTGACGTCACGATGACGTCACGTTGGCAAGACGGACGTAGCAATTACGTGTAGTCTGAACCCCGCATAAGATTCAGAGCCGCCAATTCTTTTGGCGGGCTGCGTGAGCGGTGGTGCCACAATTTATAGAACATTATACGTAACCAAGTTTTGCAATATCAAAATAATGCTGTTTCCAAGGTCTGATTTAAAATATATTTATTATCAGTGATTCTGGAAGACAATATTGGTAATAGAAGACATACATGATGTGAAAATATTGTGTCCCGCTGCTTGAAGGGGGAACAGCGGCAACGCTGCTTGAATGTAAGCTCCACCAACACCACTATCCTATGGTGTATTTTCCTGTGTTATTTCTCGTGTTCTCTAGTTCAAACCCTCTCACGTGCCCCTCTAGTAGCTACTATATACCATCCTTCCTACATCATCACGCTACGCCACCAACACCTTCTACAGGCCGTGCAATAGGTAGTAATTATTAGTGACTTGAAAAATAGCGCCACGACTGCGATATGTGGCAACACCTGTGAACCCCGCTATACAGAATCCACTTGTAACCTTTGCAATAGCGCTGTTGTCAGGGATTATAGCGCTATATAGGTAGGGCAGGTAGTGAAGGGGGATATAGTGAAGGGAGTAATAGGTGTGTCATTGGGTACAAAAGGGAGGAAGTAAGGAAAGCAAGGCGGTTTTATAATGCAATGTTTTCTGATAAGAGCGAGCGGGAGTGACCAGTGGGACGAGGTAACTTCATCGTGACGTCACGGTGACGTCACGATAACAAGACGCACGTAGCAAAAACGTGAAGTGTGAACCGGGCCTTAGTGATCTTAGTTACTTTGGGCCAGCCGGACCGGCCTGGCAAAGGTCGCAAAAACGCGGTTCTACCATACGATTTTCTCGAAAATACCCTCATTGTGATTCCCGCACAAAGTTACAACTTTATATATAGCGAACCGAATCGAACCGAACCTAACCTAACCTAAGCTGACGTGTTAAGAGTAAACGCGACATACTGTTCCAGAAAACGGGAATAAGACCTCCGGCAAGGCAAAGACAACTTCATCCTCCGCTGATCGTTGCCACACAAACGATTTAGTTTTCATTCTAATTTTTCATATATAACTTTTGACGGAGTTGAAATTATTGGAATTTCGAAATTACTTTCGGACAGGTTATCGAACATTCGGCGCTGAATGGTGATGATTTTGTTCAGACATTTGTCCTCATGAGTTGACGTCAAGCTCATTGATGATACACACACAGACATACAGACAGGCAGACACTCTGGGCGCTTTAAGTCATTTAGATGATGAGATCACTTACTGGCAACAATGTCATCAACATGTTCACATATGAAGTCCATCATGGGCTTGATAAGTCCATAAAAGATAGCAGATACTTTCTTCTCTTCTCCGATGAGGCAACGTTTCACAGTTTGGTACCACTGGTCAGTGCAGGTCTGTAGCTCATCCTTTCGTCTGCATGGTGAGACAAACACAATATTATCAGAGTTATAAGCTGGAAGGTGTTCATCGATAATTATTAATGCATCAGCCGACTCACCGAGGTATGGGAAGAAATAAAGGTGTTCAGGTGAGACGTTGCGAAAGGAAGATTCAATGATTTAGTATATAGGCAAGTATATGTAACCTGAAAAATGAAAAAAAGGTGAAGGAAATGATAAACTGGAGGAGAAATTGTTCATTGAGAAATTTGCACCTGAACACATTGGTCAAGT
>JACEEZ010023553.1:37500-42500 GCA_016584305.1 Chionoecetes opilio
CACACAGACACACGGATACTCCTATAGTATATTAGATGAGACTACTTATTCACACATTAATAAAAATGAAAAAAATATAATGTAGTCAGTGACCTTTGACCAAGATTACGAGAAATTACAGTAAACAATAGTTCAATGACAATCTTGAGAAATTTTCGTGAGAAGGAAATAAGAGAGAGAGAGAGAGAGAGAGAGAGAGAGAGAGAGAGAGAGAGAGAGAGAGAGAGAGAGAGAGAGAGAGAGAGAGAGAGAGAGAGATATCCAGACACACAAATGCATCAAGAGGACACCTTTGCACAAGTAATCTCACCATAACACAGGATACTTGCAGGTACCAGATATTTAGAGGTAAAAAGAAGGTTTCTGGACCATTCCTAAGACTCACCTAGAGCAACCACCACCACCACCACCACGAGGATGCGCGCCAGTCCGCCCATGCCGCTGCTCTGTTATCAACTGTGTGCTCAGAAAACCCCGTATATATATATATATATATATATATATAAAAGGACTGCCAGTGAGTGTTGGCATCCGGTGGTGCCATAAGACCCAAGCCCAAAATCGTATATGTATTACCTGAACTAGACTATATTGCCTAAAAGACACATACTGACACAAACAAACAGAGATAAAGACATATAAACTGATGAACATGGTGTCTTTTGTTGAAATGAATGTTGCGTATTTCTTCAAAAACTATTTCTGGTGTACTTTCTCAAACATCCATTAGGTTGTTTCCATGTGCCTCCCAGGGTGAAAGAAAATGTACTTTAGGAATCCCCTGAGAAGGAGCGAGGATGGTAGAAGGGCAGAAGGTGAGAACCTGGATGTTAAGGCGATACAAATATACGTCCATGGAATTAAAACTTTAGATCTCATCATCTCTTCAAACGCTACACAGTTGACACTCAGTAGTTCATCACAAAAGTGGTAGGAAACAAGGGAATCCCGTACCGACATCGAGCGTCCATAACTCCATAACAGTGAGCTCGATCTGCCATCTGGTGGCCGTCTGGGAACCTCCCGTCAGCTCAGGACGTCGGGTCTCGGGGTGTCAGGCTTGACTTTTTTCCATTTTTCCCTACCAAGCTAGATACAATCAAGTGTTGTCATGGTCAACATAGGTTTATGCAAAATGAGAATATACGAGTTTTACATTATTCATGGCGTTATAACGAGGATTGTTGACAAAATAGAAGCATTCGACCACAGGTGTCCTACAACATTCTACTAAATACTGTAGAGCAGTGGTTCTTAACCTGGGTTCGATCGAACCCCATGGGTTCGGTGAGTCAGTCTCAGAGGTTCGGCGGAGGCCCTCCGAAACGCATTGCAATTTTGATGTTATTGTAATGCCGGGTTACTCACCACAGTAAGTTTTACGCGAAATTAACGTAAATTTAAGCAACGCGGTGGAAGGGAGAGTTATGTGTGTATGTTTGTGTGTGTGTGTGTGTGTGTGTGTGTGTGTGTGTGTTCACCCGCCTCTCGCTTATCCAAGCAGTGACGTATATGGAGGGAGGGTGTGGCACTCAGTCGTAGCCCCCCTTTTGTCCCGAAATAATCAATATTGCTTTACCACTGAATATCAAACTAGTGCAATATATCCCTTCTAAGGCCTCAAAATACCCTTAAAAATGCTGACCTGCAAAAAAATGTCTGACCCCTCCAGGGCCCTCCTCAGACCCCCCAGCTGTAGAGGCTTGCATCGTTCACCCCCCCCCCCCCCTCAAAATAATTTTGGATTCACCCCTGATCCCCTCCCCCCCCCTCTCCAAGGACCTATATACGCAACTGCTTCTGAGTCCTTCATTCTTTCTTATTATTATCCATATATACTCTTGAATTTTGGGCAATTTTTCTTATATTTTTGTATCAATAAAGATGGACTTTATCTTTTTGATAATCGAAATATATTCTTGAATTTTGAATCAATTTTTCTTTAATTTATGTAAAAAAAATATCTCCCATATATGAGGGGTTCGGCTAGTGTTTGGCAGTTTTGGTTAGGGTTCGGCGCCATGATAAGGTTAAGAACCACTGCTGTAGAGAAATGCTTCAAGGCGGGTGTATGGGTAAATATTACCTTCTCTTTGCATGCATGAAAGTAATATTTACCCATACACCCGCCTTGAAGCATTCCTCTACAGTAATTAGTAGAATGTTGTAGGACACCTGTGGTCGAATGCTTCTATTTTGCCAACAATCCTCATTATAACGCCATGAATAATGTAAAACTCGTATATTTTCATTTTGCATAAACCTATGTTGACCATGACAACACTCAATTGTAGCTGGCTGGTTTGGTAGGGAAAAATGGAAAATAAGTCTAGCCCGACAACCCGAGACCCGACGTCCTGAGCTGACGGGAGGTTCCCAGACGGCCACCAGATGGCAGATCGAGCTCACTGTTATGGAGTATTCATGAAGATGATTAAAGACTGTTGGATGGTTAGCTACTTGTATCTATTAACTGTTGTCGTTGATTCATAGAGAACAATTACGCATAACATCACCAGTCCCTCAGTGATGGCAGTGACGTCATTGATACCTATGGTGCCGAGTCAGCATAGATTTAAAAAGGAAATAGGGAAAAACTGGTTTACAAATAGGGTGGTAAATGATTGGAATGGACTCAGTCGTCAGGTAGTTAGTGCGGAGTCAATAGGGAGCATTAAAAGGAGGCTAGATAATTTCATGGATGGGGATGAAAGGTGGATGTAGGTAGTGTTAAGTAACATGAACTACCACGTGTAGGTCTCGCGCTCTATTGTGGTTTCCTTATTTTCTTATGACATGCACGAGTTTCCTCCTTGAACAGCTCGCCAAGTACTGTTGATGCTTCCAAACACCATTCCAAGCATCACTGAGTCAATCTTCCCCGCCGTGGAAAACACAGCTCGATATGACTTGTGTTAACGTGATCATTCAATTCATTCACAAACAATAGACCTCCTATTGAATTCAGTGCAATTCACGTTGGAAGATTTAATGTTAATTCCAACATATCTAAATAAGAAAATCAATATCTACAGACAACACCTTACACTTTATTATTCCACGTCCAAGTCCAGGCAAGGATCTAAGGAACACACTTTCTTTCGTATAGTATAGAGGAACTGGAGGTGAAAGGGATAAAGGCTGTAAAAAGAGAGAGAGAGAGAGAGAGAGAGAGAGAGAGAGAGAGAGAGAGAGAGAGAGAGAGAGAGAGAGAGAGAGAGAGAGAGAGAGATATTGGAGGGATTGTGGACTTAAGAAAGGAAATAAATATTCTGAAGGATAAAAATATGACAGGAAAGAGTATGACTCCAATACGATCCACGTCCAAGTCCAAGCAAGGATCTAAGGAATACACTTTCACAAACGATGCAGGCAGCTTTATAATTATATACCTTGGTTAATAGGGACGTCCTTACGGAACCGAAGTTTAGCGATAAAAAGGATGACCCCAAGTATAAAATACATGTTTATTGCAGTATAACGTTTTGGGAATATATACTCCCATCCTAAGACTGTAAAAGTAGTAACATCTACGTTCAAAAATACACGGTTTACCTAGTGAGAGCGAAGCAGCAAGTGAGGCAGGTCTGATATCAAAAATACATTCAATACATAAACTAAGAACTTATCATAGACCACTATATACCTGGACTGCGCACGGAATATCGGCCTGTCGCGCAAGGGCCCGAAGTCGGAGGGCCGCTCGGATTCATATATATATATATATATATATACGGATCATATGGACTGGTTTATCAGTATATATGATATACTGTAATCTTCGTAAATGTTTGTTCTATAATATTATCAAATAAAAAACAGTAAAACACGCTAAAGAAATGCCATTACAAGACTATGAAGAAATATGCATGAACTTAATATTCACTTCAACTCTTCGCCATTTAAAACTTTGCGAGTCAACTTTTATCATGAAGGGTATCAATATAAGCGCAATTTTATTAGCTTTCCATTGCTATATTTCGTTATCTGATAAATGAATTAAAACCATGCATAAATTAGCGTTAACTAAATAAATAAAATCATCAATCGGGTAATTTTCCCGATTGATGAGGTTATTTATTTAGGCAACGCTAATTTATACATGGTACTAATTAATTTATCAGAAAACGAAATATATGAGTGAATAAATAACATCATCAATCGGGAAAATTACCCGATTGATGATTTTATTTATTTATTTAACGCTAATCTATGCATGGTTCTAAATAATTTATCAGATAACGAAATACATCAATGGAAAGCTAATAAAATTGCGCTTCTATTGATACCCTTCATGATAAAAGTTGACTCGCAAAGTTTTAAATGGCGAAGAGTTAAGTGAATATTAAGTTCATGCATATTTCTTCATAGTCTCGTAATGGCATTTCTTTAGCGTGTTTTACTGTTTTTTATTTGATAATATTATAGAACAAACATTTACGAAGATTACAGTATACCATATATACTGATAAACCAGTCTATATGATACTCCATAGACCACTATATCTCTTTGTCGGGCGCCCCGCGGGCCCCTATGCAGCCCCGCAATTCAAAACATTGTCGCGTGAACAGTCCAGGTATACAATGGTCTATGAACTTATCTAAAGGTTGAAACTAGTACTTAAAAATATATCAACAAACATACAAAAATTAAATAATATTCCCTGAAAATACCAAAAATACAGAATATAAATAGATCTAAAGAAAATACCTGCCTAAAATAATTATATGAACAATGACTGTAACCCTACTCATCAAACAAACCCTAGTTACATAATAATTATTAATACATTAAATGATGTATCCTTATTATTCAAAGATGGTTTACCCCGACGAATAAAGAGATTCAGCTATTCTTAAATCTAAAGTTTTGGTTGCTTTGAACAAAATTTAGAAGTTGTTGTCATCAAATACATGTCATGATCTAACGAATGTTCACGAATGAGAGAAAAATCATAAGGATAAGTCTTTTCGAACAAACAGGGAAATAACTAATCCTA
>JACEEZ010023553.1:52500-62500 GCA_016584305.1 Chionoecetes opilio
GTGATACTGTATCTTTAGTTTTCATGCTATTTACTTATTATTTTGTTAGTGTGTTTGCCAATTAAATTTTCTGTACATGTGATAGTTTAATCTTTTAATTAATATTTTTTCTTTATTTTCGCATGCATATTTGCGGACTTTCTAAACCGCGAAAATCTCCATTGCTTTTATTTTTTTCCGAACAATAAAAACAAATTTGTAAAAATTCGTCTCTAAAATGTATTTATTAATGATTTATTTTATTAGTGATAAAGTCAAAATAGTTATATGTCTATATATATTTGAGCTTTAGTAAGTCAAAGTTAGGTCAGAAATTGATGGATTTTAGAGGATATTATTATTATTATAATCATTTTTTCACGGATCGCCTTAAAAATTGCTACGACACGTAATTAGGTGTCATAGCTATTAAATTAAATTTCATGCAGATTGATGCAGAATTTTATTATCCATAGCAAATAATTATGATCAGCCCACCCTTAATGCCTTAATGAGTTTGTACAGTTCACGGCTTTACTTCAGGCGAGCTTTTGTTACATAATTCCAAGACGGTCTTCATCATAACAACGAAGATGATAATAGTACTAATAATAATTATGATGATAATGATAATAATGATAATAGTGGCAATAATGATAATATTAACAATAATAATAATAATGGTAATAATAATGATTATAATAATAATAATAATAACAATAATAATAATAATAGTATTAATAATAACAATAATAACAATATTGATAATAATGACCAAAAGAAAATTATATGACATAAAGAAAAAAAAGCAGCAGAGTTATAAGAAAAGAAATAACAAGGAGTGTGAAGAAAAAGGAAAAAAACAAATCCTGATAATGAAACTGATGACGAAAAAGAAAAGGAAAGATCAACACTAAAGCACTCATGATGAAATAATAAACTATCAAACAACGTCGCAGTAAGCATAACAAACACTGAGAGTCACACCAACGTCCAGTGGCATTATCGTTCACCCTTCCCGTCAGGCTTTCCCGAGAAGGCAGGAAACGTAGCACGACAGACAAACCTGACTGAGGGAGGGTTGACTATCACAGAAAACGGACCTTCACCTATAGATCACAGGTGTCACTATAAAAATCCAGCCTGTGCTACCAACGGGCGAGGCTCAACCATCACGACCCTCCAGAACGTGCAGGGCCAACCACCTGAGCCCTCAAGGAAAAACATAGTAGCCTACAGGCGCGCTATAGGCTTCAAATTATTATGTGAAGCTTTTCATGTATTAGTTGTAAGGCACGTGTTCTTTTGAGGAACTTTTTTTTATTTTATTTTTTATTATTATTTGGGGAGGTTGTACACTATACGTAAAGGAAGGAAATGTAGCCTTATGATAAGACCTCTGATAGTCGAAATAGACAGAATATTATCATTAACGCCGTTTCAGCACTAACTTTCTTCTTTCATTTTATGTACGAAGCTGTTAAAGTATCAATATTAGTCTAACCATATATACAAATCTTCTTCACTCCCGAGCACACCACACAAATTTTCGAGTTAAGAATCGCAAATGATCATGAAACAAAAAACAACACATCAAAAAATTGAACGATAAGTTACGAGAGATGATGATTCAATGTTACAGACAGTATGTAATAAAAAAAAACTTTCATCGTTTGTTACAGCCTCAAGAGCTGCTATTGGAGGGCGTGCGGGCGGGCCAGAGGGGATGGGTGGAGGCCGCCTTCGCCTCCGGAGCGAATGTCAATACACAGCTGCCGCCCACTGATGGCACGGTGCCCCAAGGGTCCTTGCTGTCCCTGGCAGCGGGCCTGGGCCATGTTCACCTGGTTCCGGTCCTTCTTGACGCCGGCGTGAACGTGGACGACGGCGGAGGCATCGGCTACACGCCCCTCCAGGTGGCGGTTCATCAAGGTCACGACAGGGTGGTGGACGTGCTCATGAAGGCACAGCCGGATGTCAACGCCAAAGATGCGAATGGTACGTACTGGGTTTTTTCTTCGTCTTTTTTGATAGTTTTCCCCTATGCCAAAAACTGTAAAAGATATGTTTGTTAAAGATTCGTTTGTTTACGAAAAGGCCGTTCAGAAACTGCGTATGGCAGGGGTTGAGGCAGACGGAAAGGATACCATGGGACTCACGCCGGAGGAAGTGGCAGACACCTGGGGAAGTCACGGCACCACCTGGCTCCTGCGTAAGATGCCTAAAAGGGCGAGGACCCACACTATTGCCACTCCCTCATCGTCTCACATCATGTTGGTAAGTCCTCGTCAGATGATCCAACACGTAACTTTTTACCAACTTTTTTTCCCATATTAAAGAAACAATAAGGATATACATAAATGTTGTAAGATAGATCAAAAGAACGAGGATCGATGCACCACACCAGCAGACAATGAATGTCTTGACAATTAAGTTAATTAAGAGACAGCATAATATATGAATAACACTGATGTCCTGTTACAGCGGAGGAGCTGCGATGAATACGATGCTGAAGGTCAGAAGACATTCACGTGGGTCAAGGACGGGCTGACGTACGTACCTGCTGGAGGCCAACAGTCCGGTGAACCGCGACCCCCACTACCAGTACCCCGCCGGCTTGACACCCATGCACTGGGCCGCCAAACTCGGTCTCACCGCAACCGCTAGGGCTCTCATAAATGCCTGCTGTTCTTATCCCGGGGTTGTGAACTACGCTGGCGACACGCCTGCCCAGCTGGCCGAAAGGGCGGGACACAACATGTTGGCCCAGGAACTGTCGGCAATGACGGCGATGACGGTGGGTCACGCCTGCTAACGGCAGGTCAACGCTCGTTTGCAATGGTGAATGAATACTTGTAACGGAGACGAAACTACATTTGTTTCAATAATTTATTTTCTCATAACGTTGCAGGAGTCCACCTCGCCGGTCGAGCTTTACTGGAAGCTGTTGATCACCATCAACGGCAAAGACGACGTGGGCGAGGCAATGAAGCTGTTGGCCTCAGGGGCACCGCTGCAGGCCACCCAAGACCTCCACTCCGACGCCTTGGTCCTCGCCACCATCTGCAACAGACCTCGCATAGTGACCCTCCTGGTGGCAGCTGGGGCGCCCCTTACCACGATTAGTGGCGGTCTTTTCCTCCTGCAGGTGGTGTGGCTCACCCCGGACGTCACGACTCGCGCCAGGGTTCTGATCACAAGGGTACGTCTGTCTATATAAGGATCTGTTGTCACTTCTCATCGCGAATACTTCCTGGAGCAGCAGAAGTGTGGCTTCAACACCACAGGAATCTAAGCCACGGATAAAGTGATGCTGCCCTCCTAAGGCTGTGTTTCTCCTTTCCAGATCTTCCTGAACGTGGTGCAGGTGGAGCAGAATCGTGTGCAGCCGGAAGACTCGGTGCTGTGGAGTGGAATTAATCACCTTTTGAGTTGTCTGCGAGGCAAAACACCTTGGCAGATTACCTGGCTCTTCAGAGAGCAAGCGTACAGCGACTTGACAAGCCTCCTGGTGGCTGCCGCCCGCAACAACTGCCCGCTTACTGCCACCTTCCTCAAGCTGTGTGGTGGTATGTCCTTCAAGCAGGACGACCAAGGCACGACTCCCCTCCACGCCGCGCTTAACGCTAGCCACATGGCTATGGCAAGAAGGATGGTACGATACCTCGGAGCGTGTCTGTACGTGACCGACGCCCAAGGGAACCTTCCGTCTGACCTCCTGCCGCGGGACGTGAGGCACCAGCTGGAGGAGGTAACAATAATCTGAAACTTCTTGAATTATTTGTCCTATATGAAATTGCATGGTTGTGTGAGGCATGTAAGACAGATGCAGTCTTTTCAGCACTTCCTTTTTTCGATATTTAGACTATTGCAACACCTCATTAAATAAACTAGATAAAAGCTAGATCGCAGTTTCACCGTTAGGGACCTCGTGTTAAGAATCAACTATATTACTGTCCTTCTAACACTGACTTCAAACTCTGCTTTTCAGGAGGTTTATCAACGCGAGAAGCGCCAAATTGAGAACTATCAAGAGAAAGCATAAGACCAAGAAGACAGAAAACATTTTCAGGACATTCTGGAAGTGCTGGAGAATTTGTTAGCCAAGCACTTGTGTTCGTCCTCAGACACACCTCCTCGAGTCCTTTTAACACAGGCCCTCTTGGTGGTCAGTCGCCGCGGCATGCACCTGCTGACCTATCTGGCGATACAAGTGGGAGGTTTGTCCATCAACACTGTGGTGGACTCAACGCAGGACTCCACCGCTCTCCATCAAGCGACGTCGCACGGCCACTCTGTGTGCGTGGCGCTCTTGCTCAGTCTCGGGGCCTGTGTGCTCAAGCCTGACCGCTATGGACACACAGCCACTCACTTGGCAGCCATGTTTTGCCACAAACTGACCTACAGACTGCTGATAAAACATATGGATCACCACGACCCTGCAAATCGTGCGGGTAAAACTCATCAACAAGTTGCTCGCAGTTTCAAGTCGTATTTGAAGTGTTACGACAAGCTGAGAGTGCTTGACCCACAAAAGACCCTCAGATTCAACGACCCAAGCGTGGCCATCAAAGAGTTACTGACGGAGGTTCATTTCTGTAAAAAGATGAAAAGAGTGAAGAAAATGGTCGTGGACTTCAGTCAAGGGGAGACACGGGAAGTGGAAGAGTCAACTGGAAACTAAACTCTGGAACTCTTTTCTTGTTTCTATTTTTCCACCTTACTACGACTTCAATATTTTCAAGAGAGGAGTGACAAGAGACTTCATAAACTGGCCCACCCCTCCTTTATATATTGTTTTACTGTCTTCTTTATAGGGACGGGCAATTAAGCGAGCTATTTGTTACTTAGTTTTTTTGCTCTTGGCCAGTCCTTTGTGATGTAAATATATATTATATACTATATATATATATATATATATATATATATAATATATATAATATATATAATATATATATATATATATATATATATATATATATATATACTCCACTATCCTATCTACCTCTTCAACTTTACTCCATTCTGCACATGTCATCCCCTACTACTGTATCTATCCAGCGGCTCCCACCACCACCACCCCCTCCTCTTATAACTCATGACTCTGAGTCATGAGGTCAACCACCACCATACCATCACCACCAACTACACAAGTAAATCACTACTTGGCTTCATACCACCACGCACGCACCACGACCTTTTAAGCATGACTCACACGACCTTCGGGGTATTTTTCTCTCGTGACGGTATTCCCTGCTCCACAACACACACACACACACACACACACACAAACACACACACACACACACACACACACACACACACACACACACACACACACACACACACACACACACACACACACACACACACACACACACACACACACACACACACACACACACACACAAAGAGAAATGATAGAATGAGAGAAATGATAGAGAGGGAGAAATGAGAAAAGGAGAAATGACCGAGAGAAAAAACTGAGATAAACGAGAAAAATGAGAGAGAAAATAACAATTTGAGAGATAGAATGAGAGAAAAAATAGAGAGAAATTAGAGAGAGATAGAGTGAAATAAAAAGAAAAAGAGAGAAATAGTGAGGCAAAAAAATGCTGGTCATTTAACACGGCAATTGTCAATTACTCACGAATCACGAGACTTTTAAAGCAGACCTCGCCACATTTTTCTTTTCACACTGCCTTTCACACTGTTTTTATGTCCCGAACGCGATGGAGAAAGTCGATTCGCAATAAATAACTATCCTGCTAAGAAGTATTGATTCTGCTCCTTTTAGTATCAAGACATATTCTTTTCTTACATATTGTTAATCTCTCTTATTTGCCTTTTGCTGCTTGCATCTTTTCTTTTTGCCTAGATTTGTCTCTATGTCTAAGATTTCCATTGTTTCTTATACGAATTACACTGGTCGACACCAAAAATGGTTCTGAGTTCATAGTGTGTGGGTTGGAAAGAATTTTCGCTGTTGATTTAAAAAATGGCATTGCTTTTTCTCTAGCACGTATAGTTTTTGAAATATCGGCATTTTAAATTTTAATAGCTATTATAATTATATACGTATATATAATTATATAATTAATCGAAACAATCCCCCTACGTTAATATATATTACTCGTAATTAAATTCTGGTGGTGCCTGCGGCTTTATTAGGACCTAATGTACATATCTGGCAAGAAATATACTTAAATTATGTTCCAAATATATCCGAAAATGTGCCACATCTTGGAAATATCCGAAAATATGCCAAATCACAGTAAATTTTGACTTTATATATTATATATATCTGTATTTTGGAACACAACTTCGAGATTTTTTTGAGAGAAGATGCGCTATTTTCGAAGAACAGTCAGATCTAGACTTTTTCTTCAGAAGAACAGTCAAGATCTCAAATTGGTATTAAATATACATATGATCAAAACTATACCTAACACACAAAAGTACTCACCCTGCTCCAGTACATCAGAAGTTTTTTCTGTAGTTTGCTCTTTCGTTTGTAGGAGCAGCTACTTTCACGTTGTAGCGTCCAGCAATAGTCCCCTATCATGTTGGGACTGAATCGTCCTTGGTATCGGGTTTCCATGGTGGCAATGTCCTGGTGGAAACGTCCCCCCCAGCTCATCACTGACCGCGCCAAGATTCGTTGGGAAGAAATCAAGATGTGAATGGAAAAAGTGGATTTTGAATGACATCCGAGCCCCAAGCGCATGGTAACTCTTCAACATGTCATTTACAAGTTCCTCATAATTCGATGCTCGAACATTAACTAGGTAGTTCTTTATAACAGCCAAAAAGCTCTTCCAAGCAGCCTTTTCCAGGGCAGTTAGGCTCTTTACAAAGTCATCATCATTGAGTAGTTGACGAATTTGAGGGCCATTGAAAACACCTGCCTTCACTTTGGCTTCAGATACAGTGCGTTCAAACTTTGCTAACAAATACTGAAAACCAGCACCATTTTGATCCATGGCTTTCACAAAATTTTTCATTAACCCAAGTTTCAGATGCAATGGAGGTAAGTACACCTTTTCACTGTTAACAAGAGGTTTGTACATGCAGTTGAACCTGCCAGGTGAGTCTTTCGGTCGTGCTGGCCATTCCTTTTGTTTGTAATGTTTGCTGTCCGCTCTAGAGTCCCACAAACAAAGAAAACACATGTGCTTAGTGTAACCTAACTGGAGTCCTAGAAGCAAGGAGATTACCTTCAGGTCCCCACACAGATTCCACTGATGTTCTTCATATTTAACAGCAGATAACAAAATCTTCATAGTTTCATAAGTTTCACTCATTTCATGGCCATGCGCAATTGGAACACTCGGAAGCTTATTTCCTTTATGCAGAAGAACGGCCTTTAGCGTGTTTTTTCCTGAATCTATGAACAGCCGCCACTCACTCTTATCATAAGTGTGAGACTCACAAAGTTGTTCCATGAGTGTGTCAACATCAAAGCAGTAACAGAGCTTGTGTTCCATCTTGAAGAAGCTTGAAAGTTCTTTATGTCTACGACGAAACGTGGTGATGAGAACTCCTTCTTGTAGCAAATTCCATTCCTTGAGACGAGATCCAAGGACTTCACTTTTCTCCTTGGGTAGATCTAGGTCCCTAGCAAGGTCATGTAGCATTTCCTGACTGATAAATTTGGGCTCTCTGTTGTCTGCCATTTCTTGAAAGTCTGTATCCATGGGATTATCCTCCTCGTTCGAATCTGATTCACTTATAGCACTTGCAATTGGAACATTTGGAACTGGGAGATCAGGACCATGTGGCACAGGCCTGATGGCAGAAGGTACGTCAGGATACCTGATTTTAGCTCGCGTTTTTACTGAATATCCTTTGATGTTAGTGAGGCAGAAGTAGCAGTCAGTACTGTGATCCTTTTGTTCACGCCAAACCATTGGGATGCCGAATGCCATGCCTGATGGCCGTTTGCCACGCATCCATTCATTCGAGTGGTTCACACAGGGGTTGCATGCTATGTGAGGGGCCCACTCCTTCCTTATCTTGATCACCTATACGGCACTTGAAGTAATGCAGATAAGCTGCTTTAACATTCTTTGTAAGAGGTTTCTTCAGACTGTCAGGGATAAAAATTCCACATATGTAACAAAAACTGTCCGATGCATTCACACAGTTACGGCGCTCCATCACAGCCCGGTACAAGGTACTATATACGGTAAACCAACTAAAATTAGGACTCCACTAAATCAAACACATCATATCTGCAAAGAAAAAGAAAATGTTTAAACATATGTCAATAGCTGTACGATCAGTAGGTAAAAATTTACTACACAGCCTGCTAACCCCTCGCCAATACGCAGCTCGCACACCCTCCCCTGCTCACTGCACAAACCACACTGACTCAAAAACACTGCACTGCCCTAAATAGGCTTGAGAAAAGAAAAGATTAAGAGTTTAAAATGAAAACATTGGTGAAACCTATTTCTGCTGATTTTACCCATAGTTTTTCATGAATTGCGTCTGGTTCTCAAAAACTGGACGTGATAGAGTTAATTGAACATCAGATTCGAGTTCAGCAGGGTCGATTTACCTATAATCAGCTTCATTTAGTCCAGAACCATATCTTCGATTTTTTTTTGTCGACCAGTGTTATTGCCTCATTTTCTTTGCTTTTCCTCTATCTTAACCTCTGGCGACTCTTTGCTTCTGACTCAAGTTTCCCCTTTCTTTTACGTAATACACCAACCCTACTTGTTTCCATATATATCCTTTTCTGCTCTTCTCTTCTTTCTCTCAGCTCTTCTTAGGACTAATTACTCGTGTTCTTCCTTCTCTCCTTTTCTTTTTCTCATCTTGTAAGTTCACATTAATTTTCCTCTGCCATTACATTTTCTTTAATTCCCTCTTACATTTACCTCCGCATCTTTGGACTTCATCTCTCTCTCCCTTGCCTTCCACAACTCTGCCCCTTATCCCATGCTCTACACGACTCTGCCCCTTCTCCCTTGCCCTTCACTTCTGTTATCACTTTCCATTCTTTTCGAACCTCTCTCCTCCAACTCTCCTCTTTTATGCCCTCCCTCCCCCTCTGTTCTCTAAGCACCCTCGAAACTGTTCTTAGGATGACCGAAATATCTTTATCACACTCACGAGAGGATTTATTTGGATCCGCACATGAAGAAATTCTGAACTCATGTTGCTTTTCTTTAAATAATTTCAACGAGGGTAAAGACTGGGCCGGAATGCAGTGCTTCAGGCCTAACCGTGTGTGTTTATGGTTGTGTGTGTGTGTGGGGGGGGGGGGGGCGTATGTCTTTCAAGCTATACGTATTTTGTCCCGGTAGGCGCACGATCTTAGTAAACGCTACAATAGTCACCAAAAATACTAGTTTATCCTTTTTTCTTCCCTCAACCTAGATGTTTTGTGTACTTATTATTAGTAGACTCTGTGCGTCCAGTAGTCATTGATCTCACTGAGCTAGAAATGGGTTTTTTTTCAATTTCTTTAACACGGAGCAAGAATATATGATAAAATCTTGAAATATCAATTTCAATGTAACTTCAAATTCTATGAAAAAGATAGTCGACGCTGTGAAAGCCTTAGATTTGTGTTTAGTAAAGCAACATCGACGTGTGATATAATACACGTCGAATGTATTTTGAAACTCCCTCATTGGTTGATAAAAAGAACTGCGAGTTTATTTCCAGTCGACACTTGAAAATTGGATCACATCTATTGTTTCCTAGAACACGTGAACGGTTACTCTGGAAGTGAATCAAGGAAGAAACTCACCTGAGCGCCGCGGAACACAAACTTTTCATATTTTTTCGGTCACGGAAACTTGTATAATTAAATTATCAAACAGACTCTGCGGCCTCGCGTCCCCTTGTGTCGCGGTAATTCGGTTACGAGGAAAATAAAATAGATGAATTTGCAAATTAGTAAGCGAGAAAAACTGCAGAACTTTTAATCGCTTCTCTAAACTCCAGCTTGTGTTAGGCCTCCTCCCTAAGAACCACGGCTTTTACTTTTACTTTTTAAAGAACC
>JACEEZ010023553.1:72500-82500 GCA_016584305.1 Chionoecetes opilio
TAGAAGCAAAAGAGACGAACCATAACTCTGCGAAGATGTATGAAAGAGATCAGATTTTTCGCAATATGTTATGGTCTAAATTATATTATCACACTTCTCGGCTATTTGGACAGGAGTTTATGCCACTTTAATGACCCTAAATCTTATGATTTTACTTATAATTAATAGAAACAAAAGAGACGAACCATGAACTTCGCGAAGAGGTATGAAAGACATCAGATTTTTCTCTGGGCTATGGTCTAAATTATCACTCTTTTCGGCTATTTGGACGGTATTTGATGCCACTTTAAGCCCCTGTAATGACCCTAAACCTCCTTACCGCCCTTTATCCCCGTCTTGCTTGGTGGGGGGAGGGGTCAAGGGGGACTTAAGGAAGGGGTCAAGAGGTCAAGGCTTCACGTAAGTTCACATTCCGATATTATCAAGTTCGGGACAAGTTTTTTTCCCCTGGTCACACCATTGACGTTTGATGCAGGAGAGAGTAGTGGGTAGTGAGTTATCGGCATTGAGCGCCAGTCCATTAACTTTTGGTATTTGTCATTATCTTTGTATAGAAATTGGCGGTGTCATAAGGTGGAAAGTTATATTGATGGATGACTCGAGTTATGACTTGCTTATTTCTGGTTGTGTATGATTCATTTAGACACTTTTTCTAGTGCTTCCTTTAGAAAAAAAATGGATATAGATTTACAAGTTTTGTTTTTCGTGTAAGATAAATGGACAGAACCAGAATTATTTAAAGGTATTGATCAAAATTGTCTTGAATTGAACGAAGCTTCGGTGCCATTGTATAGACATGAAAATATGCAAGATCTATAGACTTTTAATAGATAGATTTTAATAGTAATAATAATCAATTTAAATAGATAGATAATTTTGATAGTACTATGTCTATTAATCTTGAAAATCTGGGTTTTGAGTACACGGCCGTATTTTAATTTTTCTTCATAAATCATCCCGTTTTTAAGTTTATTTTAGGCAATAATTAAGAAGGGTATTGATTGTATTATTTTTGGATTGAAAATTACTTCTTTATCATATCATTCATAACTTTTATAATTGATTTAGGTCATTTATTGAAGGTTACATTATCTATAGCTCTGAAATTACTATTGTATTATATTGCCTAACTAAGGGCAAGAGATTATAGGGCAGATAATTAGGAGATATTAGCATCATGAAAACATTGTTATTAGTTAATCATGGATAGACGGACTTTAATGTATTTACTGTTTTTATGGGCTGTGTTGAAATAATGCAGTCTGATCTACTTCAGTGTCTTGCTATTTTCCGTATATATTAAATTTATGTTGAACTATTTTAACAACGAATGAATATTATCTTACATTTCGAAAGTTAATTTTGAATATATCGAAAGAAAAGTGAAGAAAACACACACACACACACACACACAAAACACAACACACAACACACACACACACACACACACCACACCACACACACACACACACACACACACACACACACACACACACACACACACACACACCACACACACACACAAACACAAAAACCACCCCCAAAACCACACACACACACACACACACACACACACACACACACACACACAGACAAACACACCACACACACACACACACACACACAAAACACACACACACACACACACACACACACACACACACACACACACACACACACACACACACAGCAAACAACACACAAACACACACGAAGTCGATCACACACAACCTTCATGAAACTACAATGCTTAAGAGCTGTATCCAACAAGAAAATTTCTGATCCGGCTGATTCATTTTTCAGTTATTAATTTGAACTGTGCTGAGTTTGCCTTTTTGTGTTCTTTTGTGTGTGTGTGTGTGTGTGTGTGTGTGTGTGTGTGTGTGTGTGTGTGTGTGTGTATGTGTGTGTTTACTAGTTTATATATTCTCCTTCACCATAAGTAAGAATCAAACTAAAGTGTATGTACTGTAAATATCTACACAAGAATACCTTTTACGTACGTACATGACGGCGTGTAAGTGTGTGTGTACCGTACCTTAAGGATGTGTTTACCTGTGGAGGCACTTACGCCCCCCCTTACCTAAGTGCCCCTCTAAGTGCCGGAACAACACCTTAACTCGCTCACATGTCCTTTAACAAATCCCAACACTCATTTTCGCACATTGGGTCGCCATTACCCTCGCACCTGTCACACTGTTCATAAATATCGCCTCTAAATAATGTTCCTCGTTCATTTATCTCTGCCTCGCCAGTTGCCTCTCTCTCTGCCTGATCGCTGACCAATAGGAAAGCACGATATTGATGACGTCATGACAGCCAACCAATGAGGAGACGTTGTGCTTCATGACGTCATTATCCTCCCTACTAACTGAGTTGGTGATATAAAACATGACAAACAAACAGACGGACAGGCGGTTTTACGCGCAGGCCAATGTACCCACAAACACACAAATAACGTTATGGGCGTTGGTTAGAGTGGGTTATTTAAGAGGGAAGTTAAGGAAATGATGTTTTTAAGAGTTCTAAAATATTTCAGTCTCTACTATTTCTCACTTTTGCATCGCTGGGAAGGGCAAAATTGAGGAGGTGTAGCACAACTGTGCTCCATCACTCCTTGGAACCACTCACATCACATTAACTTAAGACGACTGTTTACATTATGGCTCCTTAAAGCAGTCATCAACATGTATTGAGACCTGATGGAAGCTTGTGATCCTGTAATAAGGCCACTTTTAACATCAAATCAGCCATGGGCTTTTCTGACAGATTAAGAAACTGAGACAAGGTTTTCGCAGCTCAAAGGGAGGAATCAGTATGAATGCAATTCAAACTCCCAAAAATAATCAATGAGAGATGGTAAAAGATTCATTTGAAGTAAGAACAACATTAAGGGCCAGCACGGCTTGCGTGCCTGCCATGCCAAATGGTTGGTGGGGGTGCTTTTATAAGTGGGACTGATTGGATCTTCGAGAATCCGATGCTTAGGCGATTTCGGAAAGAGGAGACGTTGATAAGGACTCCTTTAGAATCTCTTCAGACGAGCAAGAAACACAGACCACTCACAGCCTGTTGGTGATTCCGCTGCCGTTTGAGAGCGCGCCAGTCTGCGGGGAACAGACTCATTGGCTGGGGCCCCGGTTCCGCAGTTGACCTGCTGCACCAACGTGCGTCACACGCAACCGGGGGTTGTGGTGAAAAGGGGAGGGCAGGCGAAGGGCGCCCCAGCCTTCAGGCCCTCACCCTCGCCCCTTTGGGAGGGTGGCAGGGTGTGACCCCCTAAAACAGGGCCCCCCCATGCCCACTGCACCTTCGTTTTGCTAAAGCCTACTTGTGAGTGGGGCAAATGCACCTTGTGCACTCAGGGCATGCGGGAACCTGCCGCGCAACAGCCGACGATCTTTGGCCACCAACAGTGAGGGCGGCCTCTCACAGACGGGTCTAATCGTGCTTCGAGGAAGGACTTGTTTACTTTTTGGCGAAATCTTATCATGTTTCTTTCTTGCAACATTTGTCATAATGACATCAACAATTACTTATTTGTGTTTTCCTTTTTTTTACCATCGCCTTGTTATCGGATATTGAATTGCCATCATCTTCGCCTACTGGTGCGTGCGAGACCTGTCTTCTCCGATCTGCGCTCCCCTGCGGCGATGGCCATAGGGCGCCGCAATTAGAGGGTCCTATTGCCGCCTAGTCTGTCTCAATGAATGTTTCAACGAGGGAACACTTGAAACAGCTTCTCATTTTGGATTTTTGCGGATGTTAAGAGGATCAAGGGGTTAAAATTATTATCCGACCATTTTTAATTTGAGGAAAAATTTCTCTAAGGCAGTTAATCGAAGAAGATACGCAACTCACCCCAGACCTTGTATAAAAAAATTTAGGTTGTCCTCAAAAGCAAATAACTTTATAATTAGCGCTTACAAGGGTGTCAATCAGGTCATATCTATTATATGCTTTACACCAACCTTAATGGTACCCAATTACAAGTTCGTCCCCTTAATGGCAACCTGATGTCACCCCTGGTTCCCAAAATCCCCAGGGCGCCGTGTGCTGATCGTTGAAGAAGTTGTGATTGGCTTTCTGTGATGGGATGGTGTGAGTAACTTGCTCTGATAGACTCATACATTGCAACATTATATATTAATTTTATGAATTTAGAAATCAAGATCTCACTGACATATCTAAGCAAACTTATCACATCAATAATAACAATTTCATGCCAAGTATTCTGCAGCACAAACTTTTTGCTCACAGAATTTGAGTTTTTCAGACTTTGATAGATCAGTTGGGCGGACGTCTCAGTATGCTGACCACTCTCTTTGATATTTTTTTACTTCAATAATTCATTTGAATTTGAATTTGCTGACATTTCTTTTATAAATATATACATAAGAATGCGCTAACTCACTCACCATTTCACCACAACACACACACCACACACACAAAACACACACACACACACACACACACCCACAAAAACACACACAACACACACACACACCACACACACACATACACACACACACACACACAACACCACACACCAAACACACACACACACACACACACACACACACCCAACACACACACACACACACAACACACCACACACACACACACACCACACACAACACATTTTAAATGGTTGACCTGACCTGATTGGCTGAGCCCGTGACTCACGCCGGGCAGAGCCACTCAGGGGGCTGAAGGGGGAGGGGAGGGGGTGGGGGGTTGGAGGACGGGGAGGGGGAGGAGATCAGCTCGGATCTATTTGGAGGAAAAGAAGTAATTGAATGGAGTATTACGGTAGTCTTATACAAATTCCATGTGTGTGTAAATGGGTGTCGGTGAAGACACACACATTCTCTCTCTCTCTCTCTCTCTCTCTCTCTCTCTCTCTCTCTCTCTCTCTCTCTCTCTCTCTCTCTCTCTCTCTCTCTCTCTCTCTCTCTCTCTCTCTCTCTCTCTCTCTTCTCTCTCTCTCTCTCTCTCTCTCTCTCTCTCTCTCTCTCTCTCTCTCTCTCTCTCTCTCTCTCTCTCTCTCTCTCTCTCTCTCTCTCTCTCTCTCTCTCTCTCTCTCTCTCTCTCTCTCTCTCTCTCTCTCTCTCTCTCTCTCTCTCTCTCTCTCTCTCTCTCTCTCTCTCTCTCTCTCTCTCTCTCTCTCTCTCTCTCTCTCTCTCTCTTCTACCGTAACTGCTTTGGTGCAGTTAAAGTTATGTCTATGTTTTATTTTCATTTATGTTGTTTATTTCAGGTTATGACTAAATTTCGCTTTTTCGTTCGTGCAAGTTTCCTCAAAAGTGTTTATTCGTTCGTGTGTTCCGTTACGAAGGCGGTAGTTAGGCAGTGTAGCCAGAAAGGCGGTAAACCCTTCCAGATGCCGTGAAAAAGTTTTATCACTCCTCGTTTAATCCTCCTTGCAGTAAAATTAGAACACTCCCTCCTTTGACTGCGAGAAAAGGAAAGTAGACAAAAACTGCAAAGAAAAATAAAAGATGAATAAATGAGTTAATACGAAAATGAAAACGAAAAACACTGCAAATGATTACTGATTTTCTTCTCACAATTTGTATGGGTACTTGTATTTTTTTGATAATATAAACGAACTTATACATTTTTTTCATAATAAAAACGAGCATTATTTTTCTTACACATGATAAAAACTAAGAATTTTTTTTAATTGCACCTCCTTTGACTGCGAGAAAAGGACATTTGACAAAAAACGACAAAAAAAAGATAAGTTGATGTGAAAATCTTTGCGAAAAGCACTGTAAATGATCACATATTATCTTCTCAACATTATTTATATGGGTACAAATATTTTTCTGATAATATGAACGAACACAATTTTGTTTCTCATAATATAAACGAGCACAATTTATCTTACCCATGACAAAAACTAATACATTTTTTCTCTCATAATATATGCAAGAACACATATCATTTTCTTTCATGTTTTAAACGGACACTCACTTATTTCCCTCATGATGTAAGAACTGGAATGCTTATACACTAAAGAAGCTATATGCATACTCTATATAATACATTTTATTTAACCCCTTCATGCCCAGATCTTTCCTTTGCTATAAAAAAAATCGTCTGTTGTTAGCCATAAAATTACAAAAAGTAACTAAATATACCAAATTAGTTAGTCGACAAGGATACTAAACAGGTCATATCTATAAAATATTGCTAATATTCACTAAAAATCGTCTAATGGTACCCAAATAACAATGGAAATTACGTTCTGGGTCTTAAGGGGTTGATTAAATTTAAGCGAGCTCTTTGTTACCTCTCCTTTTTGTTTGCTTTTGGCCAGTCTTTTGTGATGTAAAAAAAATATATATATAAAAGAAACAATTGTACATACATTTATACACGTTCTTGCCTTCTCTTCTCTTCTTCATATAAACATCTTGCCTTCTCTTCTCTTCTTCATATATACATCTTGCCTTCTCTTCTCTTCTTCATATAAACATCTTGCCTTCTCTTCTCTTCTTCATATAAACATCTTGCCTTCTCTTCTCTTCTTCATATAAACATCTTGCCTTCTCTTCTCTTCTTCATATAAACATCTTGCCTTCTCTTCTCTTCTCTATAACATCTTGCATTCTTTTCTTCTCATATAACATCTTGCCTTCTCTTCTCTTCTTCATATAAACATCTTGCCTTCTCTTCTCTTCTTCATATAAACATCTTGCCTTCTCTTCTCTTCTTCATATAAACATCTTGCCTTCTCTTCTCTTCTTCATATATACATCTTGCCTTCTCTTCTCTTCTTCATATAAACATCTTGCCTTCTCTTCTCTTCTTCATATAAACATCTTGCCTTCTCTTCTCTTCTTCATATAAACATCTTGCCTTCTCTTCTCTTCTTCATATAAACATCTTGCCTTCTCTTCTCTTCTTCATATAACATCTTGCCTTCTCTTCTCTTCTTCATATATACATCTTGCCTTCTCTTCTCTTCTTCATATAAACATCTTGCCTTCTCTTCTCTTCTTCATATAAACATCTTGCCTTCTCTTCTCTTCTTCATATAAACATCTTGCCTTCTCTTCTCTTCTTCATATAAACATCTTGCCTTCTCTTCTCTTCTTCATATAAACATCTTGCCTTCTCTTCTCTTCTTCATATATACATTCTTGCAAAATTCCTCTTCTCTTCTTCATATAAACATCTTGCCTTCTCTTCTCTTCTTCATATAAACATCTTGCCTTCTCTTCTCTTCTTCATATAAACATCTTGCCTTCTCTTCTCTTCTTCATCTAAACATCTTGCCTTCTCTTCTCTTCTTCATATAAACATCTTGCCTTCTCTTCTCTTCTTCATATAAACATCTTGCCTTCTCTTCTCTTCTTCATATATACATCTTGCCTTCTCTTCTCTTCTTCATATAAACATCTTGCCTTCTCTTCTCTTCTTCATATAAACATCTTGCCTTCTCTTCTCTTCTTCATATAAACATCTTGCCTTCTCTTCTCTTCTTCATATATACATCTTGCCTTCTCTTCTCTTCTTCATATATACATCTTGCCTTCTCTTCTCTTCTTCATATATACATCTTGCCTTCTCTTCTCTTCTTCATATATACATCTTGCCTTCTCTTCTCTTCTTCATATAAACATCTTGCCTTCTCTTCTCTTCTTCATATAAACATCTTGCCTTCTCTTCTCTTCTTCATATAAACATCTTGTCTTCTCTTCTCTTCTTCATATAACATCTTGCCTTCTCTTCTCATCTTATATATCATCTGCTCTCCATCTTCTTGCTCGATCAACGCCATATCTCTACAATTAGAAGGGCAGCGCGGCGCGTCCATTCTTTTGCTTGCGATCAATGAGTTATCCTTACAATTACCTTAACCCCTTGAGGCCCAGAACGTAATTTCAATTGTAATTTGGGTACCATTAGACGATTTTTAGCGCATATAAGCAATATTTTATAGATATGACCTGTTTAGTATCCTTGTCCACTAGTTAAATTGGTATATTCAGTCAGTTTTCGTTATTTTATGGCAGACAACAGACGATTTTATATAGCAAAGGGAAGATCTGGGCGTGAAGGGGTTAAAGACCTGCGCATCAGTACTCTTATTTCCATCATTACTTACGTTGCGCTGCGCAGAATTGTGATTTTTTTTTCTTTATCCCATGATCTTATCTCCATATTTTCCTTTCTTTTTACTGAGAGATATAGATAGGTATATATGGATAAATAGATGCATTGGTAGATAGATGGAAATGG
This sequence comes from Chionoecetes opilio, assembly GCA_016584305.1. Taxonomy (NCBI): domain Eukaryota; kingdom Metazoa; phylum Arthropoda; class Malacostraca; order Decapoda; family Majidae; genus Chionoecetes; species Chionoecetes opilio. Next base: position 80,754 of record JACEEZ010023553.1, read on the forward strand.
ATAGATAGATGAATAGATAGATAAATTAAAATGTTCGTAGATAAACATATATGTAGGAAGATATATCTGAGAGATAGATAAGAGAGGAGAGGGGAGAGGAGAGAGAGAGAAAGGAGAGAGGAGAGAGAGAGAGAGAGAGGAGGAGGAGAGAGGAGAGAGGGAGAGGGAGAGAGAGAGAGAGAAGAGAGAGAGAGAGAGAGAGAGAGAGAGAGAGAGAGAGGAGAGAGAGAGAGAGAGAGAGAGAGAGAGAGAGAGGAGAGAGAGAGAGAGGAGAGAGAGAGAGAGAGAGAGAGAGGGGGAAGAGAGAGGAGAGAGGAGAGAGAGAGAGAGAGAGAGAGAGAGAGAGAGAGAGAGAGAGGAGAGAGAGAGAGAGAGAGAGAGAGAGAGAGAGAGAGAGAGAGAGAGAGAGAGAGAGAGAGAGAGAGAGAGAGAGAGAGAGAGAGAGAGAGAGAGAGAGAGAGAGAGAGAAGAGAGAGAGAGAGAGAGAGAGAGAGAGAGAGAGAGAGAGAAGAGAGAGAAAGAGAGAGAGAGAGAGAGAGAAGAGAGAAGAGAGAGAGAGAGAGAAACAATGGACAAACCCCACACGGCATCTTCCTTAATGCACACAAACGCAACCCATAAATTCATCAACCCAACTGTAACAAAACGACAACCCACACACACACACACAAAGGCGAAATTCTTACAAAAACAACAGCCAGACTAACCTTTCCTTTATAATGGCTTGGCAACCCCAGACGTCTTCTGTCCGTCCACCACCCCCACCACCTGAGTCTCTGCGTCCACCCACTCGTGTCCTTTCGTCCACCACCCCAAATCACAACGTCTTCTGTCCGTCTCTATACTCCACCCCAGACGTCTTCTGTCCGTCCACCACCCCTACCGGTGATGTCCTCTGTCCGTCCACCACCCTCAACAACAGTGTCCTCTGTCCGTCTTTATACCCCACCTCAGACGTCCTCTGTCCGTCCACCACCCCCACCTCTGATGTCCTCTGTCTGTCTACCACCCTCAACAATAGTGTCCTCTGTCCGTCTTTATACCCCACCTCAGAGTCTCGTCGTCCTATCCCACAAGGTCTTCTGTCCGTCTACACCCCACCTCGAGTCCTCTGTCCGTCCACACCCAACAATAGTGTCCTCTGTCCGTCTTTATACCCACCTCAGACGTCCTCTGTCCGTCCACATCCCCAACAATAGTGTCTTCTGTCCGTCCTTATACCCCACCTCAGACGTCCTCTGTCCGTCCAGCATCCCCAACAATAGTGTTCCTCTGTCCGTCTTATACCCCACCTCTGATGTCCTCTGTCTGTCTACCACCCTCAACAATAGTGTCCTCTGTCCGTCTTTATACCCCACCTCAGACGTCCTCTGTCCGTCCAGCATCCCCAACAATAGTGTCTTCTGTCCGTCTTTATACCCCACATCAGACGTCCTCTGTCCGTATAGCATCCCCAACAATAGTGTCTTCTGTCCGTCTTTATACCCCACCTCAGACGTCCTCTGTCCGTCCAGCATCCCCAACAATAGTGTCTTCTGTCCGTCTTTATACCCCACCTCAGACGTCCTCTGTCCGTCCAGCATCCCCAACAATAGTGTCTTCTGTCCGTCTTTATACCCCACCTCAGACGTCCTCTGTCCGTCCAGCATCCCCAACAATAGTGTCTTCTGTCCGTCTTTATACCCCACCTCAGACGTCCTCTGTCCGTCCAGCATCCCCAACAATAGTGTCTCTGTCCGTCTTTATA
>JACEEZ010023553.1:87500-102500 GCA_016584305.1 Chionoecetes opilio
AATCGAATGCAGCCACTATTGATCCTTCCATAATATTTTGAATTTTGCAGCAAATCAACAGCAGCATATAATATGTTTAGAAAAAATATCAGCTAATTGCCAATAATTGCAAGTGTTCTTAAGTTTATTTCTTATCTTTGCAGGTAACACTTGTGAATGAGAAGCTAATCAGCCATGGATAAGACAATTCCTGTTTGTATTATCCACACAACTGATGAAGATCCTCACGCTGGCCTTACATCATTTCGGGATCTCGACTCCTAGAACACACTACTAAGGGCAGCCAGACTCAGGCAGCATCAAGCTATCTTGACAGTTGCAGAAAACCTGAGAGAGGGAGAACTGCCACAGGTTCCGTATCATCTCAAGTGCCGTAAACTGTTCACGATGAAACGGGACTTGGATAAACTTGAAATGACTACTGCAGGTGAAGTTGCTACTAAGCGAAGAACATTGAAAAGACTACCTTCAAGCAGCTCAAGAGTAATGGAGAAAACATGTATATTCTGCCCACCTGGACGATCCAAGTATATCAAAGGCACGAACACAAGAGAGAAGTTAACACAGTGTACTGAGTTGAGAGCAGATAATACTTTACGAGATATAGCAACAAAGAGACAAGATGAGCACATCCTCGCTGTCACATCAAGAAACATAGTTGCTGCTGAAGCATGGTATCCTAGATCTTGTTACAGATCGTATACCAGTGTGAAAGATGCCATCATTGACCATACCAAAGATGATGCAAATGATGACCCTGATGCTAAATACAAGATTGCTGAAACAGAAGCCTACTTGCAACTTTTCCAGTATATCAGGCAAGAGCTGTTTCAGTATCCAAAGGTTGTCACATTGACTTATCTTGCTCATCTGCTATCAATGTACATGCATTCTGAAGGAATAACTGCTGTGAGGGACTCGACAAGGAAACACATACGGAGAAAGCTGGAAGCGGAGTTCAACGATACACTCCGTATGTGTCCTGATGATAAAGGAAAGATATTGGTCTTCCCATATACTCTGACGATATACGATCTAGCCAAAGAGAACCATCAACTAAAGAAAGAACTTGAGTCAGCACAGATTCAGCCATCTGAAATTACATCTGTAATAAACAAGACAATTGAAAATTGACTGGCTGGATGGCGCTCCCGCACCCGAGTCTGTATTGGAACTCCTGGCCTGCAATTGTTCAAGGTCATGTCGCCTCCCACAATGTACGTACATGGTTAATAACATGAAGTGCTCCGAACTATGTAAATTGAGAAACTGTGACAACCAGCCACAGGATGATGAAGACGATGACCCACAAGTGATGGACGATGATGTTGAAATGGAAGAACTTGACTTTGAATAACTCTAAAAGTAAACCAAATGACAAGAATTACTGAGAACATTACGTAGACTGTTTGTACATTTTAATACTGTTTCTGGATTGAAGTGTCTAGTGCAATGAAACAATTAAATATTCAACTAAAAGATGGTGTTTAGTTCATTCATTCAAACCTCCTAAATTGTAAGCATTCAAGATATCAACTCAGCTTATCGTGAGATCTGACTAGAATACAGTCAGTTTTTGCAATCTTATTTTGGTATATGTGTCACCATGGTCACCTATACTATACAGTCATAATTATATGCTGACTAATAATGGCTACATACGATCCCTCTGTCTGAATATGGAGGTATTGAATATGAAAACAATACTTATAAATATCAATAACTTATCTGATTGCAAAGATATAGCAATGCGTATATTATCGGCATTATAAGATTTTGGCTCAAAAAGTACAAAATCTTTTGATTTGACCAAACTTGTTACTACAATGGCATTATATGAACATAATTAAAGCTAAAAAAAACAAATGGCACTTGGCATACCTCTGTAGAACCATGACATGCAGTCCTAACATGAATGTACCCCTTACAGGTTTTACCGCATTTGGCGGGATTTGTTCGCCAATAGGTGGTCTGTTCAATAGGCGATAAAAATATGAAAGCTGCTAAATCCAGACTGCTACCAGGGCAAAATGGGTTCCTGAATACCATAGCTTTCCAATGATACCAATGAGCCTTTGCCATCTTGAGTGTACCGGTTGGCTAAAAATGGAGGTTCACCTGACGGACTATATCCTTTCTTGCCTCTTCTTCTTTCGGCTCCTCCTCCAGCCTTTCTTACACCCCTTCCTCCCCCTTTTCTGCCATCATGACTCTTGGTACTGTACAAGCCGTGTCGCCACCGTTCCAAGTTGTCGGCCATCTTAGTGGGCTGAAAGATCCAAAACCGACGATTTCACACACCTCACTCCTACGCGATTTCCTGCCACTACTATGTAATAGTATGAAAAACTGAGGCCAGCATCGTCTTTCTTGGGAAATTATGGAATGCATTAGTATACATTTATAACTAATGTCAGCAAATATACGAAAATGAGGGTTAAGTAAAATAGTGCATAAACATTTTCTCCCACTTATTTGGCCTCAACTCTCATCATTGCTCGGCTACTTTTGATAGCGTTAAATTTTTAAGCACGGTTCCTGAATCTGCACCCTTTTTTTATTATGTTGGTAGAGGATACGGAGGCGAGGACCCGCGTGCTGCGCCCCCAGCACCCGCACCCACGACTCCTGCTGGACAGCTTGAGGGCGGCCACGGCGCCGCTGCTGCCGTACACCGCGAGGCTCCAGGATACTTTAAGTCTGGAAGTTTCTTGTCCCATTTCTGTTTTTTTAACCTAAATAATGTGGAAAACAGGAAAAAAAACCAGAGATTCAGAAATTGGAGTAAATAAAGACAGACGAGTTAATGTGTAGAACAAGAAATAAAACAAATATAATATAATAAATATTTATATATATAAGAATACATCTATAAATAAATATAGCTATATAACATATATATAGAAATAGAAAGGAATGATTTTGCTGATCAGATTTGTAGTTAATCAGCTGACTATACTAATTATGCTGTAGTTAATCAGCTGCTATGGTGTGCCTTTGAGGTCCTTTTGTACATTTTCCTCTCTTTTGTACGACCTTGAGTCAGCTCGTCAATAGCCACCGAGCCTTTATGAGCTCCTCCACATTATCTTGTGCATATATTGTTTCTACGTCTATTTCCCTTATTGTGATCGCCCCCTGATAAAATTATGCTGGTGTTATATCCTGCGACGAATACATAACATTACAGGTAATAGATATAAAAAACAGGTCCACCAATCTCATTAACATTTTGTTTCCTTTTTCTCCCTCATAACCCGAGCAGCGCAGTGACCTGTAAAACACCTAATAGTAATATATATGTAATATGTGTTTATTGCTAAAAATACAGAAATAATGCTAACTTATTAGTGTTTCATTAATAGGCGTGCACGCGCGCACACCCACCCACCCACCCACACACACACACACACACACACACACACACACACACACACACACACACACACACACATACATACACACACAATCGCACGCACGCACGCACGCACACAAACACACACACACACAAGAGTACCTACTGATTATCATTTGTATAAATTCACTGGTGTAGTGAAGATGTAGGAGGTAGACCAGAAGCTCAATCATCTTGGAACCAGTTGCTCATCTTGAAACTCTATGTCAATAAAGGCGTTACTCGGGAGACAAGTCTTGTAAAACTCGCCCTTACACTCCACTAACTTTAACTCCAAGCTCACCTCATGAGAAAAGCCCAAGATAAATCATCCTTAATATGAAGACCCTCCGTGTTTTCAGCATCCTGGAGGAGTTAAGAAAGAACAATTGCCATGTCTCCACGAGTGATCATGTTTCACTGCGAGAAAATATCTGTTATGATGGCGACCTTCGTGACAATGCTGGCGTGGATATCCCTCCACGCCAGCCTGGACCTGAACGCACCCGGCGGGGGCGAGCTTTGGAGCCTGCGGCAGTGGGAGCACCAGGGCGGCCTGGGGTGGCTGGGGCCCTTGCAGCCTCCCGGCGTGCAGAACCTGTACGTCTCCTGCCCGGCCCCGGAGCGTGGCTGGTGGAGCTTCGTGCCCGTGGTGGGATCGGTCCTCACGGCTCGCCAGGCCAGAAGGCACGTTGAGTGCCTCTAAGAGCACCTCATGAAAATCACCGAGGCCTACTGGGCCTATAGCCGCACCTGCCTGTAGGCCTGGGCAGTGGTGGCTCTTCTCGCTTTTCTCTTCAAGTTCGTGTTGTCTCTGAAGCAGCGTCGCCCCACTGCAGAGCGACAGGTCGTCGTGTTTGTGCCGCGACGCTCACTACAGGACCAGCAGGAGTCTCGATCCCCGCTGTTGGTGATAATACAGCCTCAGACCTTCCTGGAATACGTGAACCGACGCGATTCCTTCCCCTCGATGGGCCAAACCGAGCCCTTCGGTACTCTCATTTTTTCTGATTTTGGAACAGTTAATCAACGCGTCAAGATCCTTGCCCTGCCGTGTCCCCAGGGCCTTACGCGTCCCAGCGCAGAGTTGTCAATAATGATGTCACTCAAGCGTCCTGATCCACCCCAGCTTCAACCTCTGCCCCTGATGTCAATTCAGGAGCTTCTTCCCCAGCTCAAGACGCCACTTGTCAGGCCTCCCATCAGTCCCGTACCAACCGGGTCCCAAGGCAGCCTTCGCTCCTCCATTGTGTTATATCACTCCACTCAGCAACTAACGACTTCACATCCACGACCAAGCCCTCAGTCTATTTCTCCACCCCTAAAGATTCAGCCAATCTCTCCACTCCTAAAGATTCATCCAATCTCTCCGCTCCAAAATATTCAGCCAATCTCTCCGCTTTTAAAGATTCAGCCAATCTCTCCACCCCTAAAGCTTCAGCCAATCTCTCCTCCCCAAAAGATTCAGTCAATCTCTCCGCTTCTAAAGATTCAGCCAATCTCTCCACCCCTAAGGATTCAGCCAATCTCTCCACCCCTAAAGCTTCAGCCAATCTCTCCACCCCTCATGTCTCGCCCTTTCCTCTGTCCCTCGCCCTTCATGTCCCTCTACCCTCGCAAGCCACTGATGTCCACTCCTCGCTCCAGTCCCCCGCCTTTGAGGTCCCGTCGTGTCCCTACTCCTAAGCACCAAAAGTCCTCTCCCTGTCCCCATCCCCCACCCGTGAAGTCCCCCTCCCGTCCATATGTCTCACCTCTGATGTCCTCTACCCGTCAACAATCCCAAACCACAATGTCATCTGTCCGTCTTTATACTCCACCCCAGACGTCCTCTGTCTGTCAACCATCCAAAACACCAATGTCCTCTGGCCGTATCTATGTCCCAATTGTCCCATCCAAAAAGTTCTCTGTCCGCCCGCCACCCCCAAGAACAACGTCTTCTGGTCGTATTTATGTCCCACGCAAAAAGTCCTCTATTCGTCCACCACATCCATTCACAATGTCCTCTTTCCGTCTCTATACCCCATCCCAGACGTCTTCTATCCGTCCACCACCCCCAACCACAACGTCCTCTGTCCGTCTCTATACTCCACCCCAGACGTCTTCTGTCCGTCCACCACCCCCACCCCTGATGTCCTCTGTCCGTCCACCACCCCAATCACAACGGTCTTCGTCCGTCTCTATACTCCACCCCAGACGTCTTCTGTCCGTCCACCACCCCCACCCCTGATGTCCTCTGTCCGTCCACCACCCCCAATCACAACGTCTTCTGTCCGTCTCTATACTCCACCCCAGACGTCTTCTGTCCGTCCACCACCCCCACCCTGATGTCCTCTGTCCGTCCACCACCCCCAATCACAACGTCTTCTGTCCGTCTCTATACTCCACCCCAGACGTCTTCTGTCCGTCCACCACCCCCACCCTGATGTCCTCTGTCCGTCCACCACCCTCAACAACAGTGTCCTCTGTCCGTCTTTATACCCCACCTCAGACGTCCTCTGTCCGTCTACCACCCCTAACCACAGGTCCTCTGTCCGTCTCTATACCCCACCCAGACGTCCTCTGTCCGTCCACCACCCCCAAGCTGATGTCCTCTGTCCGTCCACCACCCCCAACCCACAACGTTTTGTCCTCTCTATCTCCACCCCAAACGTCTTCTGTCCGTCCTTTATACCCCACCCCGGATGTCTTCTGTCCGTCCATCACCCTCAACACGTGTCCTCTGTCCGTTTTTCCACCACCCAAACCGACGTCTTCTGTCCGTCCACACCCTACCCAAGGTCCTCTGTCCGTCCACCACCCCATCCCTGAGGTCCTCTGTCCGCCCCAACACCCCACCCTTGATGTCACGTCGAATTTCCCCTCCCCCACATTGCGATCCCAACCCCCCCACCATGACGCCCCAGCGCCAGCCCCGTGCCAAGCAAAACTCCTGAGCTCCCCATCAAGCACTGAGGGCAAGGATGCCTGCAAAAACGCCACTCACCTAGGTAATAAGCACTCCTGGACACACCCACGTCTACAGCGGAATGACAAACTCTTCGAGGAGTCTTCTTTTGATTTCGACAAAGTAAAATGAAGAGACAAATAATAATGAAAAACTACATCCTGAAATTAGTAAATAAGCGACACATGGTGAGGTGAAGGGTTTATGGGTAGTATTATAAGCCAGGCGAGACACAATGAAGGAAGGACTGCCGTCAGATGCCACCACGCACGGAGGGCTTCACTGAACAGGGAAGCGAGATAACGAAAGATAACAAGGTGAACCAGGGGCAGCAGAGGCAAGGTCGTACAAAAGTGGGCAAAATGTACAAAAGGGCCTCAAGGGCACACCATATAGAATATACATATTGGAATACATAAATGCAATAACATGGTACCTCAAGCAAGAGTTGAAGCGTCATGTTAATGACTGGTGAGGGTATTCACTCAGCTGATTAACTACAAATCTAATCAGCAAAACCATTATTTTCTATTTCTATATAATTCTATAAATATCTATTATATCATATTACTTTTATTTCTTGTTCTATACATTAACTCGTATCTGTCTTTCATTACTCTAATTTTTCAATCTCTTGGTTTTATTTCCTGTTTTCCACATTATTTAGATTCAAAAAACAGAAATGGGACAAGAAACTTCCAGACTCAAAGTATCCTGGAGTCTCGCGGTGTACGGCAGCAGCGGCACCGTGGCCGCCCTCAAGCTGTCCTGTAGGAGGCGTGGGTGCGGGTGCTGGGGGCGCGGCACGCGGGTCATCGCCTCCGAATCCTATACCAACATAGTAAAAAATGTGCAGATTCAGGAACCGTGCTTAAAAATGTAATGCTATCAAAAGTAGCCGAGCAATGAGGAGTTGAGGCCAAATAAGTGGGAGAAAATGTTTATGCACTATTTTACTTAACCCTCTTTTTCGTATATTTGCTGACATCTATAATAATATAAGCGAAAGTGTGTGTGTGTGTGTGTGTGTGTGTGTGTGTGTGTGTGTGTCTGTCTGTCTGTCTGTCTGTCTGTCTGTCCGCGATAGGTGCCGCCCCCTGTGGCGGAATCCCATCATATGTCACAGTTTTGGAATCAGGTTGACCAGGGGAAGGTTTTAAGCCCACTTATAAGATGATCCGATCACTTTTTTTTCTTTTTTTTTTAGCAGCCTATTAGCGAGAACTGTGAAGAAAAAAAAGTGGGTTGCGAGAATTGAGGAAACCTTGATGTAGGGTGATGGGTAATAGGTGAGTGAATGGGTGGGGTGATGGGTAATGGGTGTGGGGTGATGGGTGAGTGAATGGGTGGGGGGCGATGGGTGATGGGTGAGGGAATAGGTGGGGGGTGATGGGTAATGGGTGAGTGAATGGGTGTGTGGTGATGGGTAATGGGTGAGTGAATGGGTGTGTGGTGATGGGTAATGGGTGAGTGAATGGGTGGGGGGTGATGGGTAATGGGTGAGTGAATGGGTGGGGGGAATACATACATTTCAGGAAAGTTAGAAGGGGCTATCTGGAGAGTCTGTTTGGTGGGCCGAGGTGGTGGGTAATGGGTCTATCTGGAGAGTCTGTGTTTGGTGGGCCGAAGGCCATCCACCATCATCATCACCACTCTCTCCACTATCAACCGTGGCATCTTCAACTGCATGCATCAGACTGGCCTTGTCAGTTGGGATGTACAAAGATCTATCAACAGCACACAGAGAGCGGGGCACTGTTGACATCTCGTACTTGCCAATTATTTCCTCGAATTATGGCACTAGACCTGGTCGGCTTCCCTGAACAATGAGAAATCTGCCCAGTAAATTACGATCCTCACGCAATTTGATGACTTTATCTCCAATGCGTACTTTTGATTTATCCATCCAACTTGAGAATGCCTTCAACTTGAGCTTCTTCATCTTGTCCCAAACCGAGAGATTTGATGTGGTAGTCAGACGTTCACAAACGAACTCCTCGAATCGCTATTGACCCTTTTCTGCATAATGCAGAATATCATGCTTTGCTACCTCTGGCACAAGAGCTGATGAAACTAAACTTTTCAATGGTGTCTTCACTCTGAAGGGGTTGTCTGTGCAGTGCAACTCTATTGATTGACGGATCTGTATGGCATTCTCTCTTGACCTCAGTGCAATCTGTCCAGACAGCTGGTAATGCTCTGTGCGTTCGGATGACCTGGAAACTTTTGGGAAGCTCTCAAGATACTCGTCAACGATACGGGCAAGGCAAGGTGTAGTGGTGACGAGTCGATTGAGAGCAGCTTCATCTCTGCTGAGTCCTACCATACCACCGTGTGTCCCTTAGTTTCTTGATTTCCTGTTCGAGTGCCTGATCTGTGGCGAGATTCGTGAAGGGTATCTTTGATTTTGCAACAACAAAGTCACCGGACATCAATGCATTCCATGTTTCAGGCTCATTATCTTCCAGCGCATTCATTTGTGCAAGATGGACAGGCATCAGTCGAGCGTAATTTAGAAGATCCCGTGCGAAGAAATACTTGATCAGGTTCTCCAAGGAAGCAAGATAACTCTGCCAGTCCCCTGAGCGGCAAGAGCTGACGAAATGAAGAAGGCTTTCCACTTGATCGAGGTATGCTGAAAGGAATTCTGCAAACTCTCCAATGTTTCATCCTCCTCCAGTGGCTTCACATTTCCAGCGTACCATGATCTGACATATTCTTAGTCTTCATGTCATATCGGGTTACGTAAATGAAGCTTGTCCTTGAAAGCATTGCACCGGACACTAACTGGGCCTTTTGAAAGAGCGGATAATATGACATCAAACGCATCATCATAATTGCTAGACTGATTGTGATGTGGTATCTCGATGCCTCTTTTGTATGCTTTGCCACTGAAGATCCCACGAAGGGCTGCTGATGGTATGCACCACTTTCAATGGCACATATATCCAGGCCACTGCCATCTATCGTTTTCCCGAGAGCATGTAAAGCAGCAAATGCAATATGGAGAGCTCCTGCCCTTAGGATCCAATTGGTGTCCCCAACTGACTGCTGAATTTTCAAAGCACGTGAATATAGGTCCAGGTCCAGTGTTATCAAAGTTTTCTCTGTGGACCAATGACAGTGGCAGAGATTCCCTGGGCTAACCGAAGAACAGTGTAAAGAGTCCATAGTCAGTGGGTGTGGTCTTGAATAATGGAGCGATCACCTCTACATTCGTGCGTGTTGGGCTGTCGATGACTGGGATAACAGCAGAGATTTGGTAGCAGCCCAAGTTGGCATCACATCTTTCTTGACCAATTTCCTGGTTGGTTTGTTGTTCCTTGACTGATAGTATAGCGTCGACTGGAGTGCTCTCATGGGGGCACTCTTCCTGATTCCTTTGCATGTCACTGTCTGTGTTTTGTTCCTCGCTGACTCAGTTTCAGTGAAATCCACAATCATATCCGTGCCATCATCAGTTCCAAGGTAGTTTGCAAGTGCCCAGGTGTGAGTGAAGTCTTTGCTCAGAATATTCTTCCTCTTTCCCATTTCATAGACCGATAATCTCAATGGAGTGGTTTTGATGACTGGTTCTTGCACCATGTTCACGTCAAAGGCCAGAGGCTTTTGTGAGAGAAGCTTTTCTGGTATTTCAAGTGGTCGGTTCATGAACTCTCCATCTTTATCTTGCTGGAACCATGACAACCACTGTGCCATGGAAGGTTCCTTGCCCCGTCGGTGTGTCTTCCAGGAGGTCAATATTATCGATCGCAAACCATGTGTTCAGGCCTTTCTTGACAAAGTTTGGGAGACAAAATCCACCAGCCTCTTCATCCGCTGGAGAACACTCTGCTCAACTCGTTTCTCTAAGCAATGATGTGAAGGTAGTCACTTCCAATATACACAGCTGAGAGGTTTTCCAACAAGATTCTTGTCACGCACTCTAGAATGAACAGCAAGGGGAAAAACCGATTGACAGAGGGGTCTGGACTGTTTGTCGGAAGGCACTGTCTTTCTTTGTCTGATGTTTCACCTGGCGATCAGTCCGAGTATTTTGGACAAGGAACTGGCATGAAACGTCGACATTTTGTCCACCTCCTGGTCTCGTATTCCGGACACTTTGACAACATGGCTACCAAAGAGGAGGTGACTCATGAAGAACTGGAGTAAGACGGATTTTCAAAATTACTGAAGCTGCCTGTAAACGACCAACTGCGTTGTTGCAGCATCTCTTCTCGCAGAAGGTTGGCGACATTCTTCAGGTGACCAACTATCTCATCATCATTCATCATTGAGGACCTGTAATCCATGGCCATCGTGACTGCAGTGGAGAGCACAAGACGGTCAGGTTCATTCCGTCTTAGTGATGTGACAAACTTCACTTCTGGAAGGCGCTCGCTGATGAGTCTTTTGAGGTATTTCCGATAGTTCTCACTCTCATTTACATCCACACGGTATCTTTTCAAAATTGACAAGTAGGCATCATTTACCTCAGCCATGCTCAGTGTAACATCCTCGTCACTCAAGGTGTTTTGAATAGCGAGGACCAATTGTGCATCACATACTGAGCGAATGAGTGGCACATTACTGTGATCTGTCCTCGTTGATATTCGCTGTGCAGAGCGCAAACATGTCCATGATAGTGCTTTTCAGAGCTGATGCGTCGCCGGTTTCTTCAAGGTCCGCTACTGAAACTCTAACATGGTCATCTGGGGTTTTCTGCTTGATCTGTAGGAGTGTTTTACCCATTGAGTCAGTAAGAACACTGTGCAGTGGCTCTGAGTCATTCTTGGGACAGAAGTCACAGTTGGAAAATAGACACACTTGTTCCTTTGGAATAGTCTTTGACCGCTTTGGCCGAACAGATCCCACAGCACTTGAAGGTCGCCCCGGTCCTCGTGGAGCGCAGACAGGTGAATCGGTTCGGGATCTCTTCCTAAGACGTTCAATCTTGTTCTTGTTGACGATAGGTTTCCGACATTCACTATGATACCGAACGTACTTGAGTTCTCCTTCATTTAAACCTGACAAGTAATTTAGTAGTCTATGAATGTCACTTTCAGTATCACCAAGAGACACTCTCTCTTGACAGTATTGTAAAATTTCATCTGTCATGACCGGATTGTTCACCAATCGCTTCTTTGATGTGGCACCTTCTTTACAGATCACGCAAACTCCGTCCTCCTCCGACATATTGGCGATACTACCACGATCTCAGTTCACAGGGTATATCTGACTGAGCTCAAAACTGCTTCTTCAACATGCCTGAAAAAGAAAAAATGGAGTTAGACCCTATACTCTGAACCGGAAGTGCTAAATCTGAACCGGAAGTGCTATAAGGAACACTTCCGGTTGCTTTTTAGTGCTATAAATCGACTCGCATACCTGAAAACCTACAAAAGGATACTCAAATTATGAAAATCGGTCAATTATTGGCGGAGATAGGTGCATGGTCAGTGCCGGGGGGCCCCAAAAGGGAAGTGGACCCCCAAAAGGGGGTAAGGGGTCTGAAAATTGGGACCCCATCTTTTTCTGTTAATCTGATACCTATAGAAGCCAGAACTGCAAAAAAATCAATTTTAGCACAAAAATCCTACGGGAGCCCTTTTCCTAACATTACATACCGCACTACTACCACAACAACATAGACCACAACATATATTGTGTTTTTGAAGCTGACTACCAAGAATAGCTAGTAATGATATGGATAGTAATAATAATGATAATAATGACAATAGATTAACTCACCTGACATGGTTTCAAAGACATGGTGATTCGTGACATTTGTAATAAAATAGTCAGGCACTTTATTTGTTGCCGAGTATGTGTGTGTGTGTGTACGTACGTATGTGTGGGTAGTAGGTTGAGGTCTTGACAGCCACACCCAAGGTAGACGAGTAAACCTCTCTCTCTCTCTCTCTCTCTCTCTCTCTCCTCTCTCTCTCTCTCTCTTCTCTCTCCTCTCATCTCTCTCCTCTCTCTCTCTCTCTCTCTCTCTCTCTTCTCTCTCTCTCTCTCTCTCTCTCTACTCTCTGCCTCTCTCTCTCTCTCTCTCTCTCTCTCTCTCCTCCTCTCTCTCTCTCTCTCTCTCTCTCTCTCTCCTCTCTCTTCTCTCTCTCTCTCTCTCCTCTCTCTCTCTCTTCTCCTCTCTCTCTAGATTTTAATTTAGGTACCGGTGAAGTAGACGATATGTGTTATGACTTTGCTAGCTCTTCTAACTGTGTTCTAAACCAGATATGGTGTAGTCAGACTTTTTAGTACTTTTAGCAGACAATGTCCCTCTTTTAAGCTATCTCCAAAGTGGGACAGCATCAAAGTAATGTCGGTGCCCCAACACGAACTATAAAGAAATGACAACGTGCTCCCAAATGTTAACGGAGGACGCACACGGCACACGGGTACCTCCTTCTTATAACCCTGCTGTGCGCCCCCACCCACTTCGAAACATATGCTCAGGCGATGCCTCTGACTTCCCTGTAAGGCACCGCCTCGACCAAACTACTGGGAGGCAGTGGGCGAGTCGCGTTCGCCTACTGACTATTCGAGGCTTCGAAGCCCCGAAGGAACATGGCGGACGTCTATGCACAGTGCTGGTGGCAGTGACACCACCTCCCACAATGAACGTAAAACAACATGAATCCAGGACCGACGATGGAGGGGCAAACTATTCGGTGTGACATCAAACACACACGTCACCCGTATTCATACAAAAGCGTACGCCTACTTCAGCAACCTCGGGAGCAAAAACACGACTGACATAATAACTTTACAGATTATAATCGCTCATACAGAAATGACAAGAATGTGACAAGAGATGTTTACTCTACTAAAAAAGTCGGATGTTTCAATTGCGGGAGTTAACCATGTTCAGTCAAAATGTAGTTTGATCACAAGCCCCCCAGTGCACAAACAGTGCTATTCTTAGGACAAAAACCAAGCTTTGTGGATACTACTTCTGAATGATGGCGAAGACGTACCTGCCGCTGTTACCCGGGTAAAGGACTGTTTGACTATTGAACACATTAATGCTCAGTCGTATATTAGTCTTGATGATGTTAAATTATTGCTACTGAGAGAACATGATATTTTATGTGTGAGTGAAACATGGCTCTTCCTCATATTCCAGATAATTTTGTGATATTTCTATGTATAAAATATTCAGGTGTGACAATGGTAGAGGAGCTGGACGTGTGCTATATGTAAAGAACACTTTAAGTTCTGTATGATTAACTTAGATATCCAAGACTGGCTGGTGTAGAGGATGTATGGGTCACTTTGCAATGTAGAAAACTTCCAGCCATTATCGTTGGATGTGTGTATCGTCACCCTAAAGCTCTGGTGACTTCTTTTATTATATTGACGGACGTTTTTAAGAGATATGCTAACGCAACAAAAAAGTTTTATTCTAGGGGATTTTAATGACGACATTTTAGACAAGAGAAATAAATTAAGTAAAATAATACAAAATAACCATCTAACGAAATGGTATAAAGTACCGACAAGGACCACTCATCATCAGCTACTTTACTGGACTTGATTATCACTAATGAATCTGAATTTATTATATCAATGATGTTGTCCCTCAAGTTATCGCAGACATGATTTATCTCTGCTGTTAAAATGTAAGTAAACTAGAAAGTCCATTGTTACAAAGACTTCTCGTGATTTAAAAATTATAGTAAAGATACATTAGTTCACTCTTCTTAATAACATACATATTATGAACAAGCTATTCTCTACCGATGATGTAGATTATAATCTACATCATCGGTAGAGAATAGCTTGTTCATAATATGTATGTTATTAAGAAGAAGTGAACAAAATGTATCTTTACTATAATTTTTAAAATCACGGATAGTCTTTGTAACAATGGACTTTCTAGGTTTACTTACATTTATAATGTAGTGGTAGTAGTAATTATGATATAATTATCAAGTGGGAATTTTTAATGAATATTTTTTAGAATGTTTAGACTTGTGTGCCCCTAAGGTAACAAAAGTAATAAAAGGACAATCTACGCCATGGATGAATGACGATGTACGTAGTGCGATCAGTGCTCGTAATGTCCTGCAAAAAAGAACTTAAAAATGACGTGAATAATTGTAATTTAAGAGAGCAATATAAAACGGCAAAAAAGCAAGTAAAATCACTCATCAGTAAATCAAAATCAGATCACTACCGTAACCGCCTTTCTGACTCAAGAGGTAACTCTTCTGCCACTTGGAAGATTATCGGGGAAATTGTTCCTAACAAAAAGCGTAAATCAAACATTACAATTTCGATAATCTCGGTGAAAAAGCTGAGGAGTTCAACGATTTCTTTTCTAAAGTCGGACAAAATACATACAAACGTTCACAGGAACAATTAGAAGATAAAGATAATCTATTCCCTCAGCAGAACTATTCTATTAGTGACGCCGGTTCAGCCTTCAGGCCTAAGCCAGTAGATATTAATAGTGTTGTTTTAACTATTAAATCTCTTAAATCTACTAGTTCTATCGGGTCTGATGATATCTCGTTACAGTTCCTTAGAGACGGCCTTTGCGTAATTATTTCTCATCTCACCTGTATTATCAATACGTCATTAATAACCGGTAAGTTTCCGGCGGCCTGGAAACACGCATTGGTAGTTCCTCTCTTTAAAAACGGTGACCCTAACTGTGTAAGTAATTACAGAC
>JACEEZ010023553.1:112500-150000 GCA_016584305.1 Chionoecetes opilio
ATAATAGCATTTTCACTTCTTTAATTAATAGCATTTTTGTCACTTTAATTAATAGCATTTTTTCTCCTTTAAATAATAGCATTTTGTCGTCTTTATTATAGCTTTTTTCACTTTTAATTAATGCATTTTTCTCTTTAATTAATAGCGTTTTTTTCTCCTTGAATTAATAGCGTCTTTTTCACTTTAATTAATACGTTTTTTGTCTCTTTCATACTTGCGTTTTTTCTCTTGAATTAATACATTTTTTATCTTTAATAATGGCGTTTTCCTCAAAATTAATAGCGCTTTTTCACTTTAATTAATAGCGTTTTTCTCTTTTAATTAATAGCGTTTTTTTCTCTTCAATTAATAGCGTTTTTTTCACTGTTAATTTAATGCGTTTCTCTCTTTATTAATGGCGTTTTTCTTCTAATTAATAGCTTTTTTTCTCCTTAATTAATGGCGTTTTTTCTCTTTAATTATAGCGTTTTTTCTCTTTATTTAATAGCGTTTTTTTTCACTCAATAATATCGTTTTTTCTCTTCATTAATGCTTTTTTCTTCTTTAATTAATAGCTTTTTTTCTCTTTAATTAATGGCGGTTTTTTCTCTTTTCAATTAATGCGTTTTCTTCACTTTAATTAATAGCGTTTTTTCTCTTTAATTATAGCGTTTTTTCTCTTTAATTAAAAAGCGTTTTTTTCATAATATAAGTTTTTCTCTTTAATTTAATACGTTTTTTCTCTTTAATTAATTTGCGTTTTTTCACTAATTAATAGCGTTTTTTCTTTACTTAATAATCGTTTTTTCTCTTTACTTAATAGCGTTTTTCTCTTAATTAATAGCGTTTTTCTCTTTAATTAATAGCGTTTTTTTTCTTTTTTATTAATAGCGTTTTCTTCTCTTTAAATAATATTTTTTTCTCTTTAATTAATAGCGTTTTTTTCACTTTAATTAATAGCTTTTTTTCTCTCTTTAATTAATCATCGTTTTTTCTCTTTAATTAATACATTTTTTCACTTTAATTAATAGGCGTTTTTTTCTCTTTAATTAATAGGGTTTTTCCTCTTTACTTAATGGCGTTTTTTTCTCTTTAATTAAATAGCGTTTTTTTTTTCACTTTTAATTAATAGCGTTTTTTTTTCTCTCATTATGGCGTTTTTTTCTCTTTAATTAATAGCGTTTTTGTTCACTTTAATTAAATAGCGTTTTTTTCTCCTCTAATTAATGCGCGTTTTTCTCTTTAATTAATTAGGCTTTTTTTCTCTTTATTAATAGCGTTTTTTTCTCTTTATTTAATGTGCGTTTTTTCTCTTTAATTATGCGTTTTTCCTCTTTAATTAATACTTTTTTTCACTTTAATTAATAGCGTTTTTTTCTTCTTTAATTAATAGCGTTTTTTCTCTTTAACTAATAGCGTTTTTTCTCTTCAATTAATAGCGTTCTTTTCACGTTAATTATAGCGTGTTCTCTTTAATTAATAGCGTTTTTTTCTCTTAATTAATGGCGCTTTTTTTCATTTTAAATTAATAGCTTTTTTCCTTTATTATGGCGTTTTTTCTCTTTAATTAATACGTTTTTCCTCTTCAATTAATGCGTTTTTTTTTTCACTTTAAAGTAATATCGTTTTTCTCTTTCTTATGGCGTTTTTTCTCTTTAATTATACTTTTTCTCTTTAATTAATGGCGTTTTTTCTCTTTAATTAATATAATAGCATTTTTTCTCTTCAATTAATAGCATTTTTTTCACTTTAATTTAATAGCGTTTTTCTCTTTAATTAATAGCGTTTTTTCTCTTAATTAATGGCGTTTTTTTACTTTATTAATAGCTTTTTTTTCTCTTTAATTAATAGCGTTTTTTTCAATTTTTTAATAGCGTTTTTTTCTCTTTAATTAATAGAGTTTTTTCACATTTAATTTAATATCGTTTTTTCTCTTTAATTAATGGCTTTTTTCAACTTTAATTTAATAGCGTTTTGTTCTCTTAATTAAAAGCGTTTTTTCTCTTTGAGTTAATAGCGTTTTTTCTCTTTAATTAATAGCATTTTTTTTCACTTTAATTATAGCGTTTTTTTCTCTTTAATTAATAGCTTTTTTTCACTTTTAATTATAGCGTTTTTTTCCTCTTTAATTAAAAAGCGTTTTTTTAAACTCTTATTAACTTGCGTTTTTTCTCTTTAAATTAATAGCGTTTTTTCTCTTTAATTTAATGGCGTTTTTTTCACTTTTAATTAATGCGTTTTTCGTTTAATATACCGTTGTTTCTCTTAATTAATACGTTTTTGGACAGATTTAATTAATAGCATTTTTTCACCTTAATTAATAGCGTTTTTTCTCTTTAATTATAGCGTTTTTTCACTTAATGTAATAGCGTTTTTTTCTCTTTAATTTAAAAGGCGTTTTTTCACTTAATTAATAGCATGTTTTTCTTTAATTATAGCCTTTTTTTCTCCTTTATATTAATGCGTTTTTTAACTTTAATTATCGCGTTTTTTCTCTTTAATTGATGGGCGTTTTTTTCTCTTTTAATTTATAGTGTTTTTTCTCTTTAATTAATAGCGTTTTTCACTTTAATTAATAGCGTTTTTTCTCTTTTCATTAATGGCGGTTTTTCTCTTTAATTAATAGCAATTTTTTTTCTCTTTAATTATGGCTTTTTTCACTTCAATTAATAGCGTTTTTTCACTTCAATTAATAGCGTGTTTTTCTCTTTATTAATAGCGTTTTTTTTCCTTTACATTAATAGCGTTTTGTTCTTCTTTAATTAATAGCGTTTTTCTCTTTATTATGGCGTTTTTCCCTCTTTAATTAATAGCGTTTTTTCTCTTAATTAATAGCGGGTTTTTGCAAAACTCTAATTAAAGGCGTTTTTTCTCTTTATTAATAGCGTTTCTTCTCTTTATTAATAGCGTTTTTTCACTTTATTATAGCATTTGTTGTCACTTTAACAATTATAGCGTTTTTTCGTCTTAATTAAAGGGTTTTTTCACTTTCATTAATGCGTTTTATCTCTTTAATTATAGCGTTTTTTCGCTTAATTTAATGCCGTTTTTTTTCTCCTTTATTAATAGCGGTTTGTTCTCTTTAATTAATAGCCGTTTTTTTCACTTTAATATAATGTGTTTTTTCTCTTTATTAATAGCTTTTTTCTCTTTATTAATAACGTTTTTTCTCTTTAATTAATAGCGTTTTTTCCTTTAATTAATAGCGTTTTTCACTCTAATTACTAGCGATTTTTTTCTCTTTAATTAATAGCGTGGTTTTTCACTTTAATAATAGCCTGTTTTTTTCTCTTTAATTAATAGCGTCTTTTTTCTCTTTAATTAATAGCGGGTGTTTTTTCTCTTTATTAATAGCGTTTTTTCTTTTAATTTAATACGTTTTTTTGCTCTTTTATAATTAATATTTTTTTCTCTTTAATTAATACGTTTTTTTTCACTTTAATTAATAAGCTTTTTTTTTCTCTTTTAATTATAGCGTTTTTTCTCTTTATTAATAACATTTTTTTCACTTAATTAATAGCGTTTTTTTCTCTTAATTAATAGGGGTTTTCTCTTTAATTAATGGCGTTTTTCTCTTAATTAATAGCGTTTTTTTCACTTTAATTAAAAGCGGGTTTTTTCTCGCTTAATGGCGTTTTTTCTCTTAATTAATGAGCGTTTTTTCACTTAATTAATAGCGTTTTTTTTCTCCTTAATTAATAGGCGTTTTTTCTCTTTAAATTAATAGGCGTTTTTTCTCTTTATCAATAGCGCTTTTTTTTCTCTTTAATTAATGCGCTTTTTTTCTCTTTAATTAATAGCGTTTTTTTCCTCTTTAATTAATGAATTTTTTTCACTTTAATTAATTAGCGTTTTTCTCTTTAATTAATAGCGTTTTTTCTCTTTAATTAATAGCGTTTTTTCCACTTATATTAATAGCATTTTTTCAACTTTAATTAATGCATTTTTTCTCTTTAATTAATAGCGTTTTTTCCTCTTAATTAATAGTATTTTTTCTCTTTGAATTAATACATTTTTTCACTTTAATTAATAGCATTTTTCACTTTATTAATAGCGTTTTTTCTCTTTAATTAATAGCTTTTTTTTCTCTTTTATTAATAGCGTTTTTTTTCACGTTTAATTAATAGCATTTTTTCCTCTTTATTAATAGCGTTTTTTCTCTTTTAATTAATAGCGTTTTTTCTCTTTAAAATTAATAGCATTTTTTCTCTTTCATTAATAGGTTTTTTCACTTTAATTAAGAGCGTTTTTTTCTCGTTTAATTAATAGCGTTTTTTTTCTCTTTAATTATATATTTTTTTTTCACTTTAATTAATAGCATTTTTTTCTCTTTTAATTAATAGCGTTTTTTGCTCTTTATTATAGCATTTTTCTCTTTAATTATAGCATTTTTTCTCTTTAATTACTAGCGTTTTTTCTCTTTGTGTAAGCTCCGGGGACGCCGCCGCTCCGCTACTCCCGAAGGGGGAAGGAAGAAATTGCGTGCGCGGAGGCTCAAGGGGGGGTGTTGATATACGGTAGCTCCTGTTGTAGCGTCCCCCCAACCCGCTATGGTTCTATCCAATCGGTCGCTGGTCGTGGCATGACAAATGACCCCGGCACCTTACCTGAAGGCGCCGGGTTTGGCTTTATCTCCTTGTACCGGAAGGTACACGGGCAGTGCCCGTAGCTTCGGAGATACGGGGAGCTTACCTCCCCAGGCTTAAAACGCCCGGGCTTTACCCGGGGGCGACCCTCCCTGTTCCCCCCGGGGCCCCTTTAGCTTGCATATTTTGCCCCGGGGTCAATCCATTATCGCCCGCCCCTGTCATGCACTGTCAATCATATAGATACATCACCATCTGCTGCGTCGCCTTCAGGAAGACCTTATGTGATGCTCAAGAGGCCCTAAGATCCTGTTGCAGGTGCCTCGTAAGGGCCCCGGGGTTCCGGGGGGGGAACCCAGGGGACCCCTCCTGAAGGAGTATCTCGTAGGGCGTCGTAGTAGCGTAAGTTTCACCTCCAGCCCCACGCCCGCCCCTATGCCTGCCCCCAGCGCCCCGTGGCTTTCCCCCAAAGGGGCCCTGAGGAGAGGCCACAGGGGTAGGTAGTGTGGAGGGACGTCATGGTCTCGTAGAGTAGCACTTCCCTACCCCTGGGGCAAAGTGAGGGCGCCCCTTGGTTGCCCCACGGCGGTTCCGGAAGCCCATGGCTTGCGGCCCCAGGGGAATCATCACCGGGGCGGGCAGTGTTGCAGGGACATCTTGGTCTCGTAGAGTTGCACTTCCCGCCCCTGGGGTTATGCGGGGTATTCCTTAGTCCCTCCCGTTGAAGCTCGTCGTCCCTGGGGCAAAGTGAAGAGCACAGGGGCAACGCCGAGCGCCGCTATTTGCCCTGCCGTGGCCCCTTCATCTCAGGAGCCCAGGAGGAACACAGGGGCAAAGCCACCAGGGCAGGTGCCTGGCAGGACGTCGGGACTTCGTAGAGATGAGTAGCACCTGCCCCAGGGGACAAGCGGCGTGGCGGGCGTCGGGCGTCTGGTAAAGAAGGACGCGGCTTTTGTGTTGGCACGTACTTGAGCGCGTGGTATCTGGAAGGAATACCACCTAACTCGCTCACCGCGCTAAGACACTAGTCTCGTAAGATATCACCGCGACGCAATAAGACGTGTGGCCACACCGCAGGGTATATAGAATCTGTCTTCTCTCCTCTGTGTTCCGCGGAGGGCCCAGCGTGTGGTGGGTACATGTCAAAGGTTATTTCAGTGCTGACATAAGTGTGAAGTGATGGCGTGAATTGAGGGATGAAGATTCAGCACTCTTCCTCCTTCTCCTCGCCTCCTCACCTTCTCACTCTCTCACACTCTCCCTCACCTTCTCTCACTCTCTCTCTCACTTTCTCTCTTTCCCTCCTTCTCCTCCCCTCATCTTCTCTTTCGCCGGGGGACGGGAGGGACCCTTAGCTGTGGTCAGCAAATGTGCAGGTGGGCGCCGGCCACCCCTTCGTAGGGCTGATAAGGAAGATTGTTGTAAGCACAACATCAATTGCCTCTCTCTCTATCTACCCCCGTCATCAGTACTCTGCCTCTTCCTTCCTTCTCTTCCATTCCTTCTCTTCCTCCTTCTCTTTCCCCAGTTATTCTTCCTTCCCTTCTATTCCCCATTCTCCACGTTCTCAGCCCTCACACTCTTTAATTATTAGCATTTTTTTTCTTTAATTAATAGCATTTTTTCTCTTTAATTAATAGCATTTTTTCTCTTTAATTAATAGCGTTTTTTCACTTTAATTAATAGCGTTTTTTCTCTTTAATTCATAGCGTTTTTTCTCTTTAATTAATAGCATTTTTTCACTTTAATTAATAACGATTTTTCACTTTAATTAATAGCGTTTTTTCTCTTTAATTAATAGCATTTTTGCACTTTAATTAATAACGTTTTTTCACTTTAATTAATAGCGTGCTTTCTCTTTAATTAATAGCGTTTTCTCTCTTTAATTAATAGCGTTTTTTCACTTTAATTAATAGCGTTTTTTCTCTTTAATTAATAGCGTTTGTTCTCTTTAATTAATAGTGTTTTTTCACTTTAATTAATAGCGTTTTTTCTCTTTAATTAATAGCGTTTTTTTCACTTTCATTAATAGCGTTTTTTCTCTTTAATTAATAGAGTTTTTTCTCCTCAATTAATGGCGTTTTTTCTCTTTAATTAATAGCGTTTTTTCTCTTTAATTAATAGCGTTTTTTCTCTTTAATTAATAGCGTTTTTTCTCTTTAATTAATAGCGTTTTTTCACTTTAATTAATAGCGTTTTTTCTCTTTCATTAATGGCGTTTTTTCTCTTTAATTAATAGCATTTTTTCTCTTTAATTAATGGCGTTTTTTCTCTTCAATTAATAGCGTTTTTTCACTTTAATTAATAGCGTTTTTTCTCTTTAATTAATAGCGTTTTTTCACTTTAATTAATAGCGTTTTTTCTCTTTAATTAATAGCGTTTTTCTCTTTAATTAATGGCGTTTTTTCTCTTTAATTAATAGCGTTTTTTCTCTTTAATTAATAGCGTTTTTTCACTCTAATTAATAGCGTTTTTTCTCTTTAATTAATAGCGTTTCTTCTCTTTAATTAATAGCGTTTTTTCACTTTAATTAATAGCATTTTTTCACTTTAATTAATAGCGTTTTTTCTCTTTAATTAATAGGGTTTTTTCACTCTAATTAATAGCGTTTTATCTCTTTAATTAATAGCGTTTTTTCGCTTTAATTAATGGCGTTTTTTCTCTTTAATTAATAGCGGTTTTTCTCTTTAATTAATAGCGTTTTTTCACTTTAATTAATAGTGTTTTATCTCTTTAATTAATAGCGTTTTTTCTCTTTAATTAATAACGTTTTTTCTCTTTAATTAATAGCGTTTTTTCACTTTAATTAATAGCGTTTTTTCTCCTTAATTCATAGCGTTTTTTCTCTTTAATTAATAGCATTTTTTCACTTTAATTAATAACGATTTTTCACTTTAATTAATAGCGTTTTTTCTCTTTAATTAATAGCATTTTTGCACTTTAATTAATAACGTTTTTTCACTTTAATTAATAGCGTGTTTTCTCTTTAATTAATAGCGTTTTCTCTCTAAAATTAATAGCGTTTTTTCACTTTAATTAATAGCTTTTTTTCTCTTTAATTAATAGCGTTTGTTCTCTTTAATTAATAGTGTTTTTTCACTTTAATTAATAGCGTTTTTTCTCTTTAATTAATAGCGTTTTTTCACTTTAATTAATAGCGTTTTTTCTCTTTAATTAATAGCGTTTTTTCTCTTTAATTAATAGCATTTTTTCTCTTTAATTAATAGTGTTTTTTCACTTTAATTAATAGCATTTTTTCTCTTTAATTAATAGCATTTTTTTCACTTTCATTAATAGCGTTTTTTCTCTTTAATTAATAGAGTTTTTTCTCTTTAATTAATGGCGTTTTTTCTCTTTAATTAATAGCGTTTTTCTCTTTAATTAATAGCGTTTTTTCACTTTAATTAATAGCGTTTTTTCTCTTTAATTAATGGCGTTTTTTCTCTTTAATTAATAGCGTTTTTTCTCTTTAATTAATGGCGTTTTTTCACTTTAATTAATAGCGTTTTTTCTCTTTAATTAATAGCGTTTTTTCTCTTTAATTAATAGCGTTTTTTCACTTTAATTAATAGCATTTTTTCTCTTTAATTAATAGCGTGTTTTCTCTTTAATTAATAGGGTTTTTTCACTTTAATTAATAGCGTTTTTTCTCTTTAATTAATAGCGTTTTTTCTCTTTAATTAATAGCGTTTTTTCACTTTAATTAATAGCATTTTTTCTCTTTAATTAATAGCGTTTTTTCTCTTTAATTAATAGCATTTTTTCTCTTAATTAATAGCAGTTTTTCTCTTTAATTAATAGCGTTTTTTCTCTTTAATTAATAAAAAAAAAATCTTTAATTAATAGCATTTTTTCTCTTTAATTAATAGCATTTTTTCTCCTTAATTAATAGCGTTTTTTCACTTTAATTAATAGCATTTTTTCTCTTTAATTAATAGCATTTTTTCTCTTTAATTAATAGCGTTTTTCTCTTTAATTAATAGCGTTTTTACACTTTAATTAATAGCGTTTTTTCTCTTTAATTAATAGCATTTTTTCTCTTTAATTAATAGCGTTTTTTCACTTTAATTAATAGCGTTTTTTCTCTTTAATTGATAACTTTTTTTCACTTTAATTAATAACGTTTTTTCACTATAATTAATAACGTTTTTTCACTTTAATTAATAACGTTTTTTCACTTTAATTAATAACGTTTTTTCACTTTAATTAATAGCGTTTTTTCTCCTTAATTAATAGCGTTTTTTTTCTTTAATTAATTGCGTTTTTTCTCTTTAATTAATAACGTTTATTCTCCTTAATTAATAGCGTTTTTTCTCTTTAATTATAGCGTTTTTTTCTCTTTAATTAATAGCGTTTTTTCACTCTAATAAATAGCGTTTTTTCTCTTTAATTAATTTAGTTTTTTCTCTTTAGTTAACAGCGTTTTTTCTCTTTAATTAATGGCGTTTTTTCTCTTTAATTAATAGCGCTTTTTCACTTTAATTAATAGCGTTTTTCCTCTTTAATTAATAGTGGTTTTTTTCTTTAATTAATAGCGTTTTTTCTCTTTAATTAATAGCGGTTTTTCTCTTTAATTAATGGCGTTTTTTCTCTTTAATTAATAGCGTTTTTTCTCTTTAATTAATAGTGTTTTTTCACTTTAATTAATAGCGTTTTTTCTCTATAATTAATAGCGTTTTTTTCTTTAATTAATAGCGTTTTTTCACTTTAATTAAGAGCGTTTTTTCACTTTAATTAATAGCGTTTTTTCACTTTAATTAATAGCGTTTATTCTCTTTAATTAATAGGATTTTTTCACTTTAATTAATAGCGTTTTTTCTCTCTAATTAATAGCGTTTTTTCTCTTTAATTAATAGCGTTTTTTCACTTTAATTAATAGCGTTTTTTCTATTTAATTAATAGCGTTTTTTCTCTTTAATTAATAGCGTTTTTTCATTTTAATTAATAGCGTTTTTTCTTTTTAGTTAATAGCGTTTTTTCTCTTTAATTAATAGCGTTTTTTCTCTTTAATTAATAGCGATTTTTCACTTTAATTAATAGCATTTTTTCTCTTTAATTAATAGCGTTTTTTCTCTTTAATTAATAGCGTTTTTTCACTTTAATTAGTAGCGTTTTTTCTCTTTAATTAATAGCATTTTTTTCTCCTCAATTAATAGCGTTTTTTCGCTTTAATTAATAATGTTTTTTCTCTTTAATTAATAGCATTTTTTCACTCTAATTAATAACATTTTTTCACTCTAATTAATAGCGTTTTTTCTCTTTAATTAATAGCATTTTTTCACCTTAATTAATAACGTTTTTTCACTTTAATTAATAGCGTTTTTTCTCTTTAATTAATAACGTTTTTTCACTTTAATTAATAACGTTTTTTCAATTTAATTAATAGCGTTTTTTCACTTTAATTAAAAACATTTTTTCACTTTAATTAATAACGTTTTTTCACTTTAATTAATAGCGTTTTTTCTCTTTAATTAATAGCGTTTTTTCTCTTTAATTAATAGCGTTTTTTCACTTTGATTAATAGCGTTTTTTCTCTCTAATTAATAACGTTTTTTCACTTTAATTAATAGCGTTCTTTCACTTTAATTAATAACGTTTTTTCACTTTAATTAATAACGTTTTTTTAACTTTAATTAATAGCGTTTTTTCTCTTTAAATAATAACGTTTTTTCTCTTTAATTAATAGCTTTTTTTCTCCTTAATTAATAGCGTTTTTTCTCTTTAATTAATAGCGTTTTTTCTCATTAATTGATAGCGTTTTTTCTCTTTAATTAATAGCGTTTTTTCACTCTAATTAATTTGGTTTTTTCTCTTTAATTAATAGCGTTTTTTTCTTTAATTAATGGCGGTTTTTTTCTTTAAAAAACGCTATTAATTAAAGTGAAAAAACGCTATTAATTAAAGTGAAAAAACGCTTTTAATAGCGTTTTTTCACTTTAATTAATAGCGTTTTTTCTCTTTAATTAATAGCGTTTTTTCTCTTTAATTAATAGCGTTTTTTCTCTTTAATTAATAGCGTTTTTTCTCTTTAATTAATGGCGTTTTTTCTCTTTAATTAATAGCGTTTTTTCTCTTTAATTAATAGCGTTTTTTCACTTTAATTAATAGCGTTTTTTCTCTTTAATTAATAGCGCTTTTTCTCTTTAATTAATAGCGTTTTTTCACTTTAATTAATAGCGTTTTTTCACTTTAATTAATAGCGTTTTTTCTCTTTAATTAATAGGGTTTTTTCACTTTAATTAATAGCGTTTTTTCTCTTTAATTAATAGCGTTTTTTCTCTTTAATTAATAGCATTTTTTCTCTTTAATTAATAGCGTTTTTTCACTTTAATTAATAGCATTTTTTCTCTTTAATTAATAGCATTTTTTCTCTTTAATTAATAGCGTTTTTTCACTTTAATTAATAGCATTTTTTCTCCTTAATTAATAGTGTTTTTTCTCTTTAATTAATAGCGTTTTTTCTCTTTAATTAATAGCGTTTTTTCTCTTTAATTAATAGCATTTTTTTCTCTTTAATAAAAGCGTTTTTATTCTTTTATTAATAGCGTTTTTTCTCTTTAATTAATAGCGTTTATTCACTTTAATTAATAGCATTTTTTCACTTTAATTAATAACGTTTTTTCTCTTTAATTAATAGCGTTTTTGCACTTTAATTAATAGCATTTTTTCACTTTAATTAATAACGTTTTTTCACTTTAATTAATAGCGTTTTTCTCTTTAATTAATAGCATTTTTTCACTTTAATTAATAACGTTTTTTCACTTTAATTAATAGTTTTTTCTTTTTAATTAATAACGTTTTTTCACTTTAATTAATAACATTTTTTCACTTTAATTAATAAAGTTTTTTTCACTTTAATTAATAACGTTTTTTCACTTTAATTAATAACGTTTTTTCACTTTAATTAATAGCGTTTTTTCTCTTTAATTAATAGCGTTTTTTCTCTTTAATTAATAACGTTTTTTCTCTTTAATTAATGGCGTTTTTTCTCTTTAATTAATAGCGTTTTTTCTCTTTAATTAATAGCGTTTTTTCTCTTTAATTAATAGGATTTTTTCTCTTTAATTAATCGCGTTTTTGCTCTTTAATTAATCGGGTTTTTTCTCTTTAATTAATAGCGTTTTTTCACTTTAATTAATAGCGTTTTTTCTCTTTAATTAATCGCGTTTTTTCTCTTTAATTAATAGCGTTTTTTCACTTTAATTAATAGCGTTTTTTTCCTTTTTTTAAAAACGTTTTTTCACTTTAATTAAAGTTTTTTTTCTCTTTTTAATAGCTTTTTTTTTTAATTTAGCGTTTTTTTTTTAATTAATAGCGTTTTTTCATGTAATAATAGGGTTTTTTTTCTTAATTAGCTTTTTTTTCGATTTTTTTGGCTTTTTTATTTTTTTATTATTATTATTTGCTTTAATGACTTATTTTTCATTTTCTTTGTCGTATTATCTTTCTTTCCGGTTTGTCCTCCTTTTTTTTATAGTTTTTTAGTCATTTTTAGTCTTGTGTTCAACCTGTGTTTGTGTGTTTGTTTGTTTTGCTTTGGTTTTTACTTTTCGTGAGGGGGAAGTTGGTAGTTCAGAAAATATGGTTTTTGAGTATTCTCTTTTCGTTTTTTAAGGTTTTTTTTGATGTTCCTTCTCTCTCTTTCTCTCCCCCCTCTCTCTTCCCCTCTCTCTCTCTCTCTCTCTCTTTTCTCTTCCTCCTCCCTCTCTCTCTCCTCTCTTTTCTCTCTCTCTCTCTCTCTCTCTCTCTCTCTCTCTCTACTCTTCCAACTACCTTGTTTGTCGCGGGTAATCGTTGTGTGCCAAGGGGGGGCAGGGGGGCAGGGGATGGCGCCCCCCTGCCCCCCTTCTTTCTGCCAATATTTAATCACAAGAAAAAATTGATGCAGTGATGAAGGGAGAAAAAACGAAAAAAAAAAGTGTAGGAGATTGCTCGGATTTCATAAGTGCTGTGTGTTCGCTTTACTTTTTTTCCTCCTTTTTTCTTCTTGATTTCGATTTCTATTTCCTTCTTTCCTTTTTTTTATTTCCTTCATTTTCTTATTTGTTCATTTTCTTCATTTTTTTTCATTTTTTCTATTTTATTGTTTTCTTTTTTTTCGTTTTCCTATTTTTTTTCATTTGCTTCGTGCATTTTATTTTTTCTTCAGTTCTTTTCTCCACTTATCTTTTTTTTCTCGCTCTGTTTTCGAAGTAGTCATTTATTATTTTCTGTTTTTCGTTTCTGTTACTCTATTATTTTTTGTCCAATTTCGTTTTCTTTGTCATATTTCTTTAAGTTATCTTTTCTAAAATAAACAAAAAATAACAAAAATAACCTAAAATTAACTTAAAATAACAACAAAAAAGCTATAATAACAGTTTAACCCTAAAATGACCTAAAACAACCTAAAATAACCCTAAAATAACCTAAAATAACCCTAAAATAACCCTAAAATAACCTCAAATAACCCTAAAATAACCTAAAATAACCTAACATAATCTAAAATAACCCTAAAATAACCCTAAAATAACCTAAAATAACCCTAAAATAATCTGAAATAAACCTAAAATAATCTAAAATAACCATAAATCTCGTTGTATCTCTGAGAACAAATTTAACTATACATTTTTTTCTCCTCATATTAGTTAATTCCATGTTTTCCAGTATCTATTATTTATTATTAAAAAAAGTTATGATTTCCTTTGGGTTTTTTTAGCGGTTGTTTTAATTCAGATTATTTCGAGTCATTAAAAAGTTACGAGTTTTTTGTTTTTTCTCTTATTTCTTTTTTTCCTCTTTATTTAATGGAAAGAAAATGTTTGTTATTAGCTTCATACATTTCTATCTTTTATTCTTTTAATATTCATCCTTTTGTTTCAATCTCATTTTTTCAATCATCATCATCATCATCATCATCATCGTCATCATCATCATCATCGTCATCATCATCATCATCGTCATCATCATCATCATCATCATCATCATCATCATCTCATATCATCATCATCATCATCATCATCATCATCATCATCATCATCATCATCATCCTCAACAGCTTTTTCCTTCCTCTCTTCCAACGCTCTCTTTTATTTTTTCCCTCCTTCCCTCCTTCCCTCCTTCCCTCCTTCCCTCCTTCCCTCCTTCCCTCCTTCCCTCCTTCCCTCCTTCCCTCCTTCCCTCCTTTCCTCCTTCCCTCCTTCCCTCCTTCCCTCCTTCCCTCCTTCCCTCCTTCCCTCCTTCCCTCCTTCCCTCCTTCCCTCCTTCCCTCCTTCCCTCCTTCCCTCCTTCCCTCCTTCCCTCCTTCCCTCCTTTCCTCCTTCCCTCCTTCCCTCCTTCCCTGCGAATTCATATTATAGTCCCCCGGATCAATTAGTGTTAGTGCTAGTTGTAGTTAGTATATTTCATATCCTATCATTCTTCACTACGAAACTTCCATGTTCCTATCTTCTTTAGGGACATGGTATCATTTTCCAACTGTCCTCTTACATGTAGTTGATAGTTAGTAGTATGTAGTTCAGCAGATACCCTCGTCACGGACCAATAGGTCTCCTGGTGTCTGTTATTCCTATGTATTCCTATGTATTCCTCCTCCTCCTCCTTATCCTCCTCCTCCTCTTTATCCTCCTCCTCCTCTTTCTCCTCTTCGTCCTTCATTCCCTCCTCATTAGTCTTTGTTTCGTATTTATTATTAGTGCTTCATTTATTATTATTATTATTATTATTATTATTATTATTATTATTATTATTATTGTTATTATTATTATTATCATTATTATTATTAATACGTATCATTTGTTTTATCATTATCATTAAAGTTAATATTAATATTTTTACCATTATCGTTATCATAATAGTTATTGTCATTATTATTATCATCATTATCATTGTCATTATTATTATTGTTATCATCCTCATTGTAGTATTTTTTTTTATTAGAGAACAAAGCAGCTAAATACATCTCTCTCTCTTCTCTTTTCCCCTTTCCCTCCTTTCTCTCTCTTCTCTCCCCCCTTCTCCTCTCTCTCCCCTCTCTCTTTTCTTCTCTTCCCCCTTTCTTCTCTCTCTCTCTCCCCCCCAATCATTATTTTTTCTTTTAATTTCTCACTTTATGTCCCTTTCTTTTTTTTTTTCAGTCCCCGTTGTGTGTGTGTGTTGTGGTGTGGGGGTGTTTGTGTGTGTGGGGTTTGGTTGTGGTGTGTTGTGTCGGTTTTGGGGTGTGTGTGTGGTGTGTGTGTGTTTTGTGTGTGTGTGTGTGTGTGTTTGGTTGTTTTGTGCGTGTGTTGTGTGTTTTGGGTTTGTGTGCGTGTGTGGTGTGTTTGTGTGCGTGTGTGTGTGTGTATGTGCGTGTGTGTGTGTGTGTGTGTGTGTGTGTGTGTGTGTGCGCGCGTGTGGAAAAAAATAGAAAAAAATATATACCACCAACAAACAAACAAATATGCAAAGTTTTGTTTCTCTTTCTGTTCAATATCAACCCTTTTTTTTCTCTCTCTCTCTCTCTCTCTCTCTCTCTTTTTCCCCTCTCCCCCCTCTCTTCTCTTCCCCCCTCTCTCTCTCTCCCCCCCTCTCTCTCTCCTCTTCCCCTCTCTTCTCTCTCTTTTCTCTCTCTCTCCTCAATAAATAAAAAATTCAAAGATTTTTATAGCGATATCCAAGGCACAAAGTTTTTTGGATCCCGGGGTGGCCAGTAATGAAAATGGAAAAATAGGAAAAAAAGGGGAAAACGGGGAAAAAAGGGGAAATATATGTATGAAGGGAAATTTTGGTTTATTTACCGCATTTTTTATTGTTTTTTTTCTGTAAAAGTTTATCATGTGAATATGCGGCTGGGGAATGTATGAGAGAGAGAGAGAGAGAGAGAGAGAGAGAGAGAGAGAGAGAGAGAGAGAGAGAGAGAGAGAGAGAGAGAGAGAGAGAGAGACAGAGACAGAGACAGAGACAGAGAGAGAGGCAAAAAGTAAGGTTAGTAGGAAAATAATGACGAAGAGAGATAAAGAGAAAGGGAAAAATTGATAACACACAGAGAGAGAGAGACGTCTTTTGTTTTTTGTTCTTTTTAGTGTTCTTTCTTTCTTTCTTTCTTCTTTCTTTCTTTCTTTCAAGCCTTTTTTTATCATCGTTCATCTCTTGTTTTTTTCCCTCCCTTTCCTCTTCTTTCCCCTCCCTTCCCCCCTCTCTTCAATTTCTCTCCCTTTCATTTCCCCATGCCTTGAACTTCCTCCCCTTTAATCTCTCCCCCTCTCTTTTCTCCCCCTCTCTCCCTCCTCTTCTCTTTTCTCTCTTTCTCCCTTCTTCTCTTTCCTTTTTTCCTTTCCTTTTCCCCCTTTTTATTCATTTCTTTTCCCACTTTTGGATACGCTCTTTTCCCCCTATCCTTCCCCTCCTCTCCCCCTCCTCCCCCTTTCCCCCTCCCTTCCCCTTCCCCCCCTTTCCCCCCTCCTCCTCCTCCTTCTTCTTCCTCCTCCTCCTCCTTTCCTTTCTCCTCCTCCTCCTTCCCCTCCCCTCTTTTCCTTCCTCCCCCCCTCCCTTTTCCTTTTTTCCTCCTCCTCCCCCTTTTTTCCCCCCCTTTTCCCCCCCCCCCCCTCCCCCCCCCCCAATCTTTCCCCCCCCCCCCCCCGTCGACGGGTCAACCCCCCTCACTACGATCAAGACGAGTCGAAAACTCGCTCGATCGTTTCAAGACTTACGAAGTGAACCCCCGAAGCCTTTAGGTTAGAGAGAGAGAGGAGAGAAGAGAGAGAAGAGAAGAGAGAGAGGAGAGAGAGAGAGAAAGAAGGAGAGAGTTTTTTTTTCAGATGGAGTTGAGGGGGTTTTTGTTTCCTCCCGCCTCCTCCTCCCCTCCCTTTCCCTCCTCCTCCTCCTCCTCCCCTCCTCCACGTTTCTGAGGGGTTAGGCTTGTCTTTTTAGTGCAAATTTTTTTGTTCCCGCATTGATTTTGGAGGAGGGGGAGGAGGAGGGCAGGGAGGAGGGGAGGGGGAGGGGGAGGAGGTTCAAATCGAGCAGAAAGGGGTTTTTGGGGGAACTGGTTGTGGGGAGAGAGCGAGAAAACCGATGAGAGAGAATAGAAGAGAGAGAGAAGAGGAGAGGAGAGAGAGAGAGAGAGAGAGAGAGAAGAGAGAGGGGAAAACTACGATTTCGGGGATGGGCAGCAAAATCAAAAACTATCTATCTCTCTCTCCTTTTCTTGTCCCTCCCTCCCCTTTCCCTTTTTCTTTCTCTCCTCAATCCTCCTTCACATTTCCCTCCTGGCTTCCAAAATGCTTACTTGTACCTTTCTCCTCCTTCTTTCTCTTCCTTCTTTTTCTTCCCTCTTATTCTCTGCCCCTTCTCTCTCTCTCTCTTTCTCTCTTTATCTCTATCTTTTCTATCCTTTTCCTCCTCATAACCCTTTCTTTTCTTTCTTTCCTTTATCCTCTCTCTCTTTTTCATCCCCTTGTCATTTCCCTGAGAGAGAGAGAGAGAGAGAGAGAGAGAGAGAGAGGAGAGAGAGAGAGAGAGAGCAGAGAATAACGATGAATAGACAGGAAGGAGACAGCATGCAAAGAAGGAAGGAAGGAAGAAAGGAAGAAATAATGAAGGAAGGAGAGGAAGGAATGAGGCAGCATGGGAAGAAGGAAGGAAGGAAGAAATTAATAATGAAGGAAGGAGAGGAAGGAATGAGACCGCATGGGAGGAAGGAAGGAAGAAATAATGAAGGAAGGAGAGAAGGAAGGAAGGAAGAAATAATGAAGGAAGGAAGGAAGAAATAATGAAGGAAGGAGACAGCATGGGAAGAAGGAAGAAATAATGAAGGAAGGAGAGAAGGAAGGAAGGAAGGAGGGAATGTATATAGTGTAATTGTAATTATTCATTGGCTTTGGATCCCTGCCAACTGGGGGCATGCCTACACCGTTCACCCTGCCATCACCCTGCAAACACCCTGGCCATCACCCTGCAAACACCTGCCATCACCCTGCAAACACCCTGCCATCACCCTGCCATCACCCTGCAAACACCCTGCCATCAAACCCTGCCATCACCCTGCAAACACCCTGCCATCACCCTGCAAACACCCTGCAAACACCCTGCCATCACCCTGCCATCACCCTGCAAACACCCTGCCATCACCCTGCAAACACCCTGCCATCACCCTGCCATCACCCTGCAAACACCCTGCCATCACCCTGCAAACACCCTGCCATCACCCTGCAAACACCCTGCCATCACCCTGCCATCACCCTGCAAACACCCTGCCATCACCCTGCAAACACCCTGCCATCACCCTGCAAACACCCTGCCATCACCCTGCCATCACCCTGCAAACACCCTGCCATCACCCTGCAAACACCCTGCAAACACCCTGCCATCACCCTGCCATCACCCTGCCATCACCCTGCCACCCTGCAAACACCCTGCCATCACCCTGCAAACACCCTGCCATCACCCTGCAAACACCCTGCCATCACCCTGCAAACACCCTGCCATCACCCTGCAAACACCCTGCCATCACCCTGCAAACACCCTGCAAACACCCTGCCATCACCCTGCAAACACCCTGCCATCACCCTGCACATCACCCTGCCACATCAACACTGTCCCCTGCAACACCCTCAAACCCTGCCATCACCCTGCAAACACCCTGTCACACCCTGCAAACACCCTGCCATCACCCTGCAAACACCCTGCCATCACCCTGCAAACACCCTGTCACACCCTGCAAACACCCTGCAAACACCCTGCAAACACCCTGTCACACCCTGCAAACACCCTGCCAACACCCTGCAAACACCCTGCAATCACCCTGCAAACACCCTGTCCAATCACCCTGCCATCACCCTGTCACACCCTGCCATCACCCTGCCACCTGCCATCACCCTGCAAACACCCTGCTCACACCCTGCAAAACACCCTGCTACCCTCACAACCCTGTCCACACCCTGAAAACACCCTGCAGTCACACCCTGCAAACACCCTGTCACACCCTGCAAACACCCTGTCACACCCTGCAAACACCCTCCCAAACTCACACCTGCCAAACACCCTGCCATAACCCTGCAAACACCCTGCAAACACCCTGCATCACCCTGCAAACACCCTGTCACACCCTGCAAACACCCTGCCATCACCCTGCAAACACCCTGCCATCACCTGCAAACACTTGTCACACCCTGTAAACACCCTGTCACACCCTGCAAACACCCTGTCATACCCTATACCCTGTCACACCCTGCAAACACTATTAAAAAAAACGCTATTAAAAAGTGTGAAAAAACATTAAGAATTTGTAAAGATAAGAATTTGTAAAGATAAAGATTAACTAAAAGAAAGGAAGGAAGGGAGAGGAGGGGAGGAAGGAAGGAAGAGGAGGAGGGAGGTGGGGGGAGGAAGGAAGGGAGAGGGGGAGGGGGGAGGGGGGAGGAGGAGGAAGGAGAGAGGAGGAGGGAGGGGGGAGGGAGGAAGGAAGAGGAGGAGGGGAGGGGGGAGGAAGGAAGGAAGAGGAGGAGGGGAGGGGGGAGGAAGGAAGGGAGGAAAGTTGGAGGAAAAGTTTTATCTCCAGTGTCAACGATGGAGGAAGACAGAAGAGGAGGAGGAGAGGAGGAGCAGGAGGAGGAGGAGGAGGAGGAGGAGGAGGAGGAAAGAGAAAAAAAGTGTAAAAGATGAGAAAATAAATGCCAAGTGTGTGTGTGTGTGTGTGTGTGTGTGTGTGTGTGTGTGTGTGTGTGTGTGTGTGTGTGTGTGTGTGTGTGTTGTGTGTGGTGTGTGTGTGTGTTGTGTGTGTGTGTGTGTGTGTGTTGTGTGGCTGTGTGTGTGTGTGTGTCTGTGTGTGAGACTGTGCATGTGTGTGTGTCTGTATGTCTGTGTTGTGTGTGTGTGTGTGTGTTGTGTGTGTGTGTGTGTGTGTGTGGTGTGTGTGTGTGTGTGTGTGTGTGATTTGACGAGCATCTTTCAACCTCGCTTCCCGTTTTCTTTTAGTTCCTTCACCAGACCATAATTTAAGGGCGGTCTTTCATATTTTTGTAATTTTCATTTTTCTTTCTTTTTTTCTTTCTTTTTTCTTTCTTTTTTTCTCTCGTCAGGTTTTGTGTGTAGGTGTGTAGCTCAGGTGTTGCGATTCATTTCTTTTCATTACCAGCAGACTGAACGAGCGATAAATCTCTCTCTCTCTCTCTCTCTCTTCCTCTCCCCCTCTCCTCTCTCTTCTCGTCTCTCTCCTCTCTCTCTCTCTCTCCTCTCTCTCTCTCTCCTCTCTCTCTCTCTCTTCTCATCCTCTCTCTCTCCTCCCCTCCCCTCTCTTCTCTCGGGCCCTCTTCTCCTCTCCCTCTCTTCTCTCTCGTTTCCATGCATCGACCATCTTCCTCTCACTTTATTTAGCCTCACTTCTCTCCTTCCTTTTTTCATTTATTCCTTCCTTTCTTCTTTCATTTCTTGTTATCTTTCTTATTTCTTTTTTCTTTCACTTTCGTTTTTCCTCGCATTCCATATTTTTTCTTGCTTTCCTTCCTTCCTTCCTTCCTTCCTTGTTTTTCTTCTTTTTTCTTCTTGCTTCTTCCTTCTCCTTCTCTTTCCATTGCATCATTCTTCTTCACTTTGTTCCTCATCTTCCTTCCTTTATTTCATTATTTCTTCCTCTCTTCTTTCTTATCTTCTTATTTTCCTTTTTCTTTCCTTTCTTTTTCCTCTTATATTTTTTCTCTTCTCTCTTCCTTCCTTCTCTCCTTCTTTCTTCTTTTTCTTCTTCTCTCTCTCTCTTCTCTCATCTCTCTCCTCTCTTCTTCTTCTTTTCTCCTCTTCCCTCTTCATTATTCCTTCTCTCTCTCTTCTTTCTGTCTCTCTCTCCCTCTTTCTCTTCTTCTTTTTCTCTTCCTCTCTCTCTCTCTCTCTCTCTCCTCTCTCTCTCTCTCTCTCTCTCTCTCTCTCTCTCTCTCTCTCTCTCTCTCTCTCTCTCTCTCTCTCTCTCTCTCTCTCTCTCTCTCTCTTAAAGCAAGAGACTGTATCACTGTGATTCTTGTGTTCTTATCAAAGTTATCTTTAATGCGATTTATGTACAGTATAGTCCCTACAGTGTTCTTACAGATGTACGTAATATGTGTATCGAATTGCATACAGTTGTCGAAATATAAACCGAGGTTCTTTATGGCGCTGCTCGGCACTATGGTGCTGTCATCAACCTGGATACGAGTGTCGCTTGGGATCTGTGCTATGTGTGCTCGGCTGCCAATAAACATACATTGTGTTTTGCTAGTATTGATTGATTGCTAGTATTCAACATTAAACCATTGGTGTGAAAATACAATTTTGCTTTAGTTAGAGTTTGTTCACTTTTGTTAATCAATTCCTGAATATTATCTATGGTACCAGTATGTATGAATTGAATATCATCGGCGTATTGAATCACTAAACACTCGGTGATAAAATGGGAGAGATCATTTACATATATGAGGAAAAGAATAGGACCGAGCACAGATCCCTGTGGGACACCAAACCTGGTCTCAAGTTTGCCTGACACATGATTTCCTAACCGCACAGATTGCGTTCTATTTTCAAGATAATTTAGAAACCAGAAGGGATCTATAATTGACATAATACACTTTTTCATTACTATTTCGTGACTTACGCTGTCGAAAGCTTTGGAAAGGTCATATAATGATACCAAGGAAACTTTCCATGCTGTCCATGTTCTCGTATAATTTATTAGACAGTGTTAAGAGAGCAGTGTTAGAGAGAGAGAGAGAGAGAGAGAGAGAGAGAGAGAGAGAGAGAGAGAGAGAGAGAGAGAGAGAGAGAGAGAGAGAGAGAGAGAGAGAGAGAGAGAGAGAGAGAGAGAGAGAGAGAGAGAGAGGCAAGGGAAAAATACACAGGTAGATATGAGAGAACGTAATGAAACAGGTAGGAAGGCAGATAAGGAAGGATAGTGTAAAGGAAGTAAAAGAAAAAATATAATAAAGAAAGGAGAGAGAGAGAGAGAGAGAGAGAGAGAGAGAGAGAGAGAGAGAGAGAGAGAGAGAGAGAGAGAGAGAGAGAGAGAGAGAGAGAGAGAGAGAGAGAGAGAATTCCTTTCTCCATATTACCAATAAGGGACAGAGGTTTAGAAAAAAGGAGAAAAGCAGAAATAGTAGGAATATGAGAAACAGCGAAGCAGATAAACAGGAAGAGGAGGAGGAGGAGGAGGAGGAGGAGGAGAGGAGGAGGAGGAGTGGCGATGACAGCAGTAGTGGTGATGGACTGATGGTAGAAGTACTACTGTAGTGGTGATAACAGTACAGTAGTGGTGATAGCTATGGATAAGGGATAGGAAACTCACCTTTACACCCTTGCATCGCTAACTCCAACCTGATCCTCTCCACCAATCACAGCCTCAGCCTCCCTACCTTCCCCGCCACCAACTCCAGCCTCACCCGTGGAGGGCTGCACCGCCACCACCAAATCTGTCTGTCCCATATAAGGTCATGTTGCAAGTCGTCCTAACTCCTACCTCTGTATCCCATTTTTTCCTTGCCTGCCAGCGGGAATCGTGTGTTTGCTAAGATCGACGCTCGCCATGCCTCAGCAGCAGAGCACCACCATGAAGCAGTGCGGCTGTTTCTCGGGATTGAAGAAACTCCTGAGATCCCTTGTCTGCGGGTACAGGAGGAAGAAGAGTCGCTGCGGCCGTCAAGAAGAGCAGCAAGGTACTGAGGCGCGGCGCCCTCAAGGCTGCCAGCAGGAGGGTTCGAGCCCCGCTGCGTCCAAGTACGGGCAACAACAGGACACTGGCCTCCTCCGGGCACCTCTGGCGACTCCTGAAGACTTCACCCTCGATGAGGTCACGCCAGCACTTGGAGAATTCTCCCTTCAGGACATTCCCTTCATTGACGACGCCGAGGAAGACGTCCCCGCCCTGGGACTCTTCATAGAGTACCTTCTTCCTCAGACGCTGGTGGTGTACCTGTACGGTCACTCCGCGCCTCAACCTGAAGAGGCCCTCGGCAACCCCCCCCACCACCAGG
The DNA here is from genome assembly GCA_016584305.1 of Chionoecetes opilio. NCBI lineage: Eukaryota > Metazoa > Arthropoda > Malacostraca > Decapoda > Majidae > Chionoecetes > Chionoecetes opilio. The sequence goes on from JACEEZ010023553.1 coordinate 135,011, forward strand.
AGGACGAGGACGCCGGGGCCTGGCACCTCGTGGGGAACAAAAAGTCCAGACTGAAGAAACAGAAACAACTGGATGTCACCCACGCGGCCAAGGCAGTGGCGGCGAGCCCCGCCCAGACCTACAACCGTGCCAGGCGGCCCAAGGCGCTCGCCCCTCAGGGGTATGACGGCATGAGTGTCCGTCAGTCCTGGGCCGAGGACACGGTGGTGGTGGTGCTGCAGGTGGCTCCCCACCAGCGGCGGCATGTCATTGGCCCTCACGGGGACACAGTACGCAAGCTGCGTCAGGAGTACCCACGTGTGAGGATAGGGGTGCCCTCCCCTCTTGACCTTCAGTCTAAGGAGGTGACCATCAAGGGCCCCAAGAGCCAGGCCACCGCCGCGGCGCGGGATATTTCAAACCACCTGCAGGCCATCAACAAGCAGCTGAGCGAGGCAGCCGCTGCCCGGCGCGGTGCGGTGCGCTAGGTGCTAGTGCAGGTGGCGCCCCACATGCGGCGGTATGTGGTGGGCCACGGGGGCGAGGCCCTCAGGGGCCTGGCACAGCAGCATCCCCGCGTCAGGGTGTCTGTGCCGCCAGCCAGCGACACGCGCACCGCCACCGTGGCCATCAGGGGCCCGGCCAGCGAGGTGGCGGCCGTGCAGGGCTGCATAGCGGCCCGTCTCCAGGCAGCCCGGCGGCAGCGGTGCCTCCCGAGGGGCCAGCGTGTGCCTCGCTCGGTGCCCGTGGCTGCCAAGGCTACCAAGGCACCTTGAGGTACCCCTCCGTGCCGTCCTCGGGCACGGAGGGGTCACCACCGCCACGGACTTCTGTGTCCCGCGAGGAAACATTCTCTTGTGTGACTTGTCGTGATGGTTGATTTCTGATTTCTACAATGTATGTTTTTAAGCTTATTATATTATATTATATATATATATATATTATTATATATATTATATTATATTAATATTGTTTATAAAATATTGTTTATGGTTAAATTTTCCCCAAATATTGTTTTATTGCTCTCTTTTTCTTGTATACATTTTCTACGTATGGAGATTAGTAGGAGGAGGAGGAGGAGGACATAAGTAAAAAGAAAGCTAGTTACTGTACCTAAAAATATATATAATAAAAAAATGAATTAATAAATAAATAAATGAAAAAACTGCACATAACCTGTATTCTATTTCACAGGTGCTCGTTTTCGATGGTTCAGAATGGGATAGAAAAGCAAGAAGCCTCCTCCCCACCCACCCTTCCCTGTCTCCGCAATACCAAAAGAGAAAGGTAAGAAAGTAGTAGAAGGTAGGCATTGAAGAAGGAAAGAAGAGAAGAAGGTGAAGAAATAAAGGAGAGAGAGAGAGAGAGAGAGAGAGAGAGAGAGAGAGAGAGAAGAGAAGAGAGAGAGAGAGAGCTATAGCTCTCTCTCTCTCTCTCTCTCTCTCTCTCTCTCTCTCTCTCTCTCTCTCTCCTCCTCTCTACGTAATATATTATTAATATTAGTAGAAGAAACACGTATTTCTGTAACGTCTTCATTACGTTGAAAAACGTATTGTAGCGACGTAACCAAACACTACCTAAATACAACATACACAATTCATATTAACGTAATACTTACGTATTTCTAACATATGTATCCACGTATTCATTATGTATATATAACGTTTTGAATCCTCTAATATCACGTTACATCATGATGTTATAAATGCGTAATTGAAACGTAAAACCACTACGTAATATATTAGTAGAAGAAACACGTATTACTATAACGTCTTAATTACGTTGAAAAAACGTATCGTAGCGACGTTACCAAACACTACCTAAATACAACATACACAATTCAAGAGTGTACGTATGATTTACGTATATATTACGAATTTTCCTAACGTTACCAAAACGCTACCTTCTCAAAACGTAAGGTTTACGTAGTGTGTTTGCTGGGAGGGTACAGGACACAAATAGAAGAATCATCGAAGGGGTTAAAGTATTTTTAGAAAAGGCTTGGGTAAAAAGAGCAGAGAGTTAGGGCCTAATCATACAAGCCCTGAGGGAGCCAGCCGGATAAATAGGCTTTGAACCGGATGAAAACCGCGGTTTAGCTCCCCACCTGGAAAGAAGAAGAGTCCTGGCGGCGGCTTAAGAACATTAAGAACATAAGAAAATAAGGAAGCTACAAGAGGCTGTGAGACCTACACGTGGTAGTTCCTATTACTTAACATTACCTACATCCACCTTTCATCCCCGTAATAGAGTTTATCCAGCCTCTATTTAATTATTTATTTAAGCTTTCTAATGACTCTGGCCTCAATGTGAAATTTTGTAGCCCACATTATCGTACCCAGCCACCAGAATTATCGTATTTTCAGATAAATTGTCGTACAACCTAATAAATAAATACTTTATATATAGATCAAATACATGCAAAAAAAACTACTATTACTACTACTACTACTACTACTACCTAGCTAATTTAGTATATTCAGTCAATTTTCGTAATTTTATGACTGATAAAAAAAGTGATAATAGACGATTTTATACAGCAAAGGAAAAATCTGACAGACAGACAGATAGACAGAGATAAATTGAGAGACAGGGAGACAGACAGACAGATGGAAAGAGAGACAGGGAGACAGACAGAGAGATGGACAGACAGACAGATAGGCAGAGAGACAGGGAGACAGACAGATAGGCAGAGAGACAGGGAGACAGACAGAGAGATGGCCAGACAGACAGATAGGCAGAGAGACAGGGAGACAGACAGATAGGCAGAGAGACAGGGAGACAGACAGACAGATGGACAGAGAGACAGACAGACAGACAAACAGATGGACAGAGAGACAGACAGACAGACAGACAGACAGGCAGAGAGACAGATGGACAGACAGATAGGCAGAGAGATAGGGAGACAGACAGACAGACATATAGATAGGGAGACAGACAGACAGAGAGACAGACAGACAGACTGATGGACAGAGAGACAGGGAGACATACAGACATATGGACAAAAAGATAAATGGAGAGACAGACAGACAGACAGACAGATGGACAGAGAGACAGACAGCTAGACAGACAGACAGATGGGCAAAGAGACAGACAGACAGACAGACAGAGAAACAGGGAGACAGACAGACAGAGAGACAGACAGACAGATGGACCAGATGGACACAGACAAGGAGACATATAGACAGAGAGACAGACAGGGAGACAGACAGACAGATGGACACAGAGACAAGGAGACAGACAGACAGATAGACAGAGAGACAGGGACTGAGGGAGACAGACAGACTGGTGGACAGAGACAGGGAGACAGACAGACAGACAGACTGGTGGACAGAGACAGGGAGACAGACAGACAGACAGATGGGCAGAGAATAAATGGAGAGACAGACAGACAGATGGACAGAGAGATAAATGGAGACAGACAGACAGATGGGCAGAGAGATAAATGGAGAGACAGACAAACAGACTGACTGATGGACAGAGAGACAGGGAGACAGACATAAAATTAGTAAATCAGGCGTTATTTGTACGTAATATTACCAAAACACACATATTTACAGTGTATTTTCATTTTTCTGGCCTCAGTTCTGTCACTTCTTTTTTTAATATATCTATAGGTCCAGACCCAGACCCAGACCTCAATGTGTGTTAAAGCGTTGTGTTGACATGGACGAATGGTCAGCTATGGCGCCAATCAAACCGTACTTCTGGGACTCCCTAATCAGTCATTTATCAGACACTAAGTTACTAAGTAATTTTAGGTCATTTCACGTGTTTGTAACTTATATATTAACTATAGTTTTATGATAAAGGCAATGCATGTGTTTTTAAGGGTCAGTGATGTGATTTTAGCGCCAAAAATACTGTTGGAATGCATGCAGAAACAGCAAAGCATTGTGACAAAATAACGCTAATATTTGAAAGGAGGGAAAATAGTTGAAGGGAAATTAAAGATACGAAACATTTAGACACGTCCCCCCCCCTCATCCCCACCCTCCCCCCCCTTCCCAACTCCCACCTCTCCCTCCTACAGCCCCTTCCCGCAAAACACCCCACACCCCAACCCCCCCGCAAACTCCCCATCATCCATCCTTCACTCCCGCCACCCCCACCCACGCCTCCACGCCACCCGGGTACCTCCCCCTAATACCTACCGGTTTCCGAGTATTTTCGATTTTGACTATGAAAAACCGAAATAACTCACTTTTTCGACCTTATTTCGCTGTCCTTGTTGTTTTATATATTAGAAATGGATAATGGCGTAAATTTTGACACCATTTGAGCGTCTATAGGCAAGAAATGAGGCTGCAATATGCCAAAATATGGTGCAAATTTGGAAATTTGTCAAAATGTATTTCTAAACCAGACTTCAAACAGAAAATCTTATAGAACAAAAACATTTGGAAATTCTAAAACAATCAACTGTTATTCGTAACGATTTAACGTAAATGCGGTAATAACGGTTTTGGGAACATCGTATTTGTCTGGTGGGGGAGCAGAATTATAACCGAAAATCAATTTCCAAACCAGACATCTAACAGAAAATCTTATAGAACACAAAAAATCGAAAATAAAAATATAATCAACTTTTATTCCTAACAATTTTACCTTAATTGTGATAATAATGGTTTTGGGAACTGTGGGCTGCCCGCCGACTGCCGCGCCACGGCAGTCGGCGGTTTGTGGTGAGGTTCAATTTCAACTGAAATTGATTTTCTAAACCAGACATCAGACAGAAACATGTATAGAACAAAAATATTCCCAAATCTTTAAAAAATCCACTTTTCTTCGTGATTTTTACGTCTATGTGATAATTATGGTTTTGGGAACAGCATTTTTTCTTTGTCCAGCGGGGGGATATAATATCAGCAGCGTTGCCAACAGCTAGGGAAACCACATGTTACAGGGAAATTTTGGCTTCACAAGGAAAATAATGACATACAAGGGAAAAAAACCCATTATGCTTATATATATACGTGTGTGCGTGTGTATGTGTGTGTGTGATGGTAAATATGAGGCAAAAAGAGAAAAGTTGCCTTGCAGTACAGGGTGGCGGAGGAGGATTGGCATCACTGTACAGCCACAACAACAAGCACATGGCGAGGCACATGTGTGACTGCCGCCGTTACCACTATCACTCCTTTCCCTGGAGGTGGCCTGGAGCACCTGGGGGTGACTGTTACCTTTGATTCAGGGCCCCTTCAGATTCTTTTGATATACAATCCATGTTTAGATATAACCCTTCAGGAATTCCAGCACTTGTTCTCTCAGCTTTCCTCCCCAGCTTTAATAATGGGGGATTTTAATGCCCATCATGACCTCTGGGAACCGGCCCTCCCCAGGAGCCGGAGAAACCGCTCGGGCAGGTCACTCTCGAGCTTTCTGGCGGACAGTGCTTCTTTTGGAGTAAAAAGAAACATTTATTTAAGGTTCAAGGCAGGATTGGTAAACAAAGAACAGTATAACGTGATGGCGAGGACAGTGAAGAAATTAACTCGAGTTGCTAAGAACAATTATGAGATTAAAGTAGCAGAACAGGCGAACAGGGACCCAAAGGGGTTCTATCAGGTTTATAAAACAAAGACAAGGGAATTAGTTGGGCCCTTAAGGTCAGGACAGGGTGAGGTCTTAAATACGGATGAGGATATGTGTAGGAGTCTAAATGATTATTTCTTAAGTGTTTTTACGGAGGAGGATAAACAGACGATACCTGATAATGAACAGATGTTCAAAGGAAGCGATGAGGAGAAACTCAAAGATATTGTGATAACTAGGGAAATGGTGGAGGAGGGTATAGAAAAAAATGAAAACATTTAAATCGCCAGGACCAGATGAAGTGTATCCCAGGGTATTAAAGGAATGCAAGGAGGTTGTTAGTGAGTCGTTAGTGCACATTTTTAGGAAATCGGTTGAGATAGGCGATGTGCCATTATTGTGGAGGAAAGGAAATGTTGTTCCCATATTTAAGAAGGGAGACAGAGGACTACAGTCAAATTATCGACCCGTAAGTCTAACATCAGTGGTGGGTAAATTATTGGAATCTATTATTGCAAAAAACATTAGAGAGCACTTAGATAAACATAGTTTGATCAATGATTCACAACATGGATTCACCAAGGGTAGGTCATGTCTCACCAATTTATTGAGTTTTTATAGGAAATTTTATTGAGACGGCAGATAATGATAAGGATTATGATATAATATATCTGGACTTTAGTAAGGCATTTGACAAAGTACCACACGAGCGACTCTTAAATAAGGTTAGGGCTCATGGTATAGATGGGAAGGTTCTTCATTGGATCAGAGCTTGGCTAAGTAATAGGCACAAAGGGTTACAATTAATGGTTCCAAATCTGAATGGGGACTGGTAACAAGTGGAGTTCCACAAGGGTCTGTTTTGGGCCCATTACTATTTTTGATTTACATCAACGACTTGGATAGTGGGATTAGCAGTGATATCAGCAAGTTTGCTGATGATACTAAGTTAGGTAGGATTATTGGATCACAGTCTGACGTAAACATATTGCAGGGAGACTTAGATAAACTTAACGAGTGGGCAGTCAGATGGCAGATGGAATTTAATATTGATAAATGTAGCGTTATGAATGTTGGTAGAAAAAACCCTGGTAATAGATACACCATAAGCAATGTATCGCTGAAAAGATCAGAAGGTGAAAAAGATCTTGGAGTGAGGGTGAGCCCAGACCTCCGACCTAGGAAACAATGTATTGAGGCCAGAAATAGAGCTAATAGAGTATTAGGATTCATTACCAGAAGTGTTAAAAGTAGAAGTGCGGAAGTTATTCTAAAGCTTTATCTGGCTCTAGTCAGGCCTCACCTAGACTATGCAGTTCAGTTTTGGTCTCCATATTACAGGATGGATATAGTGTTGTTAGAAAAAGTGCAGAGAAGGATGACCAAAATGATACAAGGGATGCGTAACTTTAGTTATGAGAGGAGATTGAAGTTATTAAAATTGCACTCACTCGAGAGACGCAGAGTAAGGGGCGATCTGATAGAAGTTTTTAAGTGGATAAAGGGATTTAATAAAGGAGAGGTAGGAAAAGTTCTTACGGCTTTTAACCAGGGTAGAACAAGAAGTAACAGATTCAAGCTGGAAAAGCGTAGATTTAGAAAGGAAATAGGGAAAAACTGGTTCACAAATAGGGTGGTGAATGAGTGGAATGGTCTCAGTAGACAGGTAGTTAGTGCGGAGTCATTAGGGAGCTTTAAAGGGGAGCTGGATAGGTTCATGGATGGGGATGAAAGATGGATGTAGGTAGTGTTAGGTGACAGGAACTACCACGTGTAGGCCTCGCGGCCTCTTGTAGCTTCCTTATTTTCTTATGTTCTTATGTTCTTATGTTCTTATCTCTCCTTACTCCACCTGGCCTCCCTACCAGGACTGATCCAGTTTCAGGGAACCCCTCCACCTTGGACCTCTGCCTGGGTAATGGCCCCCTCCTCCTCACCACTGTCACAACTGGCCCTTACATGGGGAGCGACCATCTTCCTGTTGTAATTTCCTTCCCTTCAGTACCACCACCCCCTCCCCCTTCACGCAGACCTCGTTGGTCCTTCACCAAAGGAGACTGGGGCTCTTTTCAATCAGAATTAAATTCACTTACCCCTCCCATTACCCTCCCTTCATCGGATATAATACAATACCTCACGGTCACCCTGGTGGACGTGGGGTCCCACCACTTTCATCTAATCACTTCCCACCCCTCCCGCTCTTTCCGGGTCCCCTGGTGGTCCCGGAAGTGTGCGGCAGCCCTTCAGGCCAAACGCCACGCCTTTACTGCGTGGCGTAAGAACCCCATTCCCTTGCTCCGTAGTCGCTTCCGTTTATTGGAGGCCCGATGCAAACGTGTTATTCTTGATGAGAAACGTTCTGCATGGGCCTCCTTTTGTGCTTCCCTGTCCTTCTCCTCCTCAGTCTCCCGGGCTTGGTCCTTTTTCAGGAAGATGGTCCACCCTCAGCCCCCCTTCACTTTCCCGTTAACTAATAACGGTGCCCTCCTCGTCACTGATGCCGAAAAAGTCGAGTGCCTTGCCTCCCACATTCACACTACACTCGGCTCTCCAGACCCCGTACCCCCACCTGTGTTACCCCCTTCACACACCGGCCATACAATTAGCACTGCTATAACCCCCCAGGAGCTTTCCTCGGCTTTACACGCACTGTCCGCTGGGAAGGCGGTGGGACCGGACAACGTCCCGAACGAGTTTCTTCGCCGCCTCCCAGATGCTCTGGCTCGCCTCCTCCTGGACGTCCTCAACGCCAGCTGGCTGTCGGGGACGTTCCCTTCTGTGTGGCGTCATGCCATCACAATTCCTATTCTTAAGCCTGGCAAGGCTCCGTCTGAGGTTTCCTCCTATAGGCCCATTAGCCTTCTCTCTAATCTCAGTAAGGTAGTAGAACAAATAGTACGGTGTAGGTTGACATGGTGGTTGGAACACAAACACCTTCTTCCATCAAACATGTTCGGGTTTCGTCCTCACCGGGGCACCCTGGATGCCCTGCTCCAGCTGGAGCACCACATACAGGAAGGATTTACCCACAAACAATTCACACTAATAGCCTTTATTGACCTCCAAGTAGCTTTTGACACCTCCTCCCATAATGCCATCATTGGAAAACTTGCCCGCCTAGGACTGCATGGCTCCCCTCTCCAATGGGTTAAATCCTTCCTGTCTTCCAGGTCCTTCTCTCTGGTGATCGGGAACACCCATTCCAGGTCTTACCCGGTCACCAGAGGCGTCCCACAGGGTTCTCCCCTCAGTCCTGTCCTCTTCAACATCTTGCTTTCAGACTTTCCCTGCTCTCCATGCACACATGCACTCATCTATGCTGATGACATCTCTCTCATTTGCTCTGCTCCCACTATCCAGGAGGCTCAAGACCATCTTCAACGTGGGCTTGATGCCGTCCACTCATGGACCTCCCGTTGGGGCCTGACGGTGAGTGCCCAGAAGTCTAGCCTTCTGTGCTTCACCCGAAGGCGTATTCCCAACATCCCAATGGTCACCATTAATGGGTCCCCAATTTCCTTCAAAACCCAGCACAAATTCCTTGGTTTACTGTTGGATGGCCCCCGCCTAACCTGGGGCCGCCACATACAGTACCTGGTGACCTCGTGCCTCAAGAGGCTTAACCTAATGAAGTCCCTTGCAGGGGTCAAGTGGGGTGCGGACAGGAATACCCTCCTTCATTTCTATAGCACTTACATCCGTAGCCGCTTAGACTACGGGTGTGAGGTTTATGGTGCGGCCTCACCTTCCCTCCTCCACAAGTTAGAGTAATCCAGAATAATGCCTTCGTATAGCTTTGGGGGCCTTCAGGTCCTCCCAGTCACAGCCCTTCAGGCAGAATCCTCCCTCCCTCCCTGTCACACCGACGCTCCACCCTCCTTGTCCGCACCTACACCAAACTTGCCTCCTCCCCTAGCTGCCATGCCCTCCACTCCCTCCTCCTCCGACACGGTAGGGAACCACTTCATGGCCCCTGCCGTATCAAGCCCACACACCTTTCGTAGAGCGAGCCCTCTCCTTCTTTGCTTCTATCCGGGTGACTCCCCCTCCTTTTGCACTCTGGAGAAGACCTCTCCCCTGGGCCCTTGGTTTCCTCTCTCTTCTCTAATTTCTCTGTCCCTTCACACACCTACACCATGGTCCAAGGCTGCCTGTCCGGTGCAGGGCAGGTACCTTTTTTACTCCCTCCTACACACCCGCTACAATAACTCTCTTCCACATTTACACCGACGGCTCCCGTCTGCCAGCCCCTCCGTCTGTAGGTGCGGCCATGTTCATCCCGGCCAGGTCACTTGCCACCGCCTGGAGGTTGCCACCCACTGCCTCCATCCTGACGGCAGAACTTTTTGCCATCAGGGAGGGCATCAAATATGCCACCACCGTGCCCCCCTCCTGTGCTGTAACCATTTTCACTGACTCCCTCACAGCCCTCCAACTTCTCCGACGTCACCGCCCTATCACTCACCATGCCCTTTGTTTTCACATCCACCACCTCTTGCTTCACTTATCCTCCTCTGGCCATGTCATCCACCTTCAGTGGGTTCCCTCCCACATTGGTGTCAGGGGCAACACTGTGGCCGACAGGGCGGCAGCGGAGGCACACTCCCTCCCCTCTCCCATAGACATGACCACAGACCTGACTGATTCACTGACTAACCTTCAGACTACATGCAACCGACACTGGGACAATGAACTGACTGACGCCTTACAGTACACTTCACTTGGACGTATACGACATGACACACGACACCACTGGCGGACCCACTCCCCCAGCCGTGCCCTGGACACCGCAGTCACCAGACTCCGGATTGGCCACACCCGCCTCAACGCCCACCTACACAAACTGGGCATGACAGCTGACCCTCACTGCCCCTGGTGCCCCACATACCCGGACACACCTGAACACCTCCTCCTGCAATGTCCTCGTCACCACTCCCACCGCACGGCACTCCTCCAATCTCTATCCCCACTCCTCCTCCGCAGGCCAACTCTAGCTGACCTCCTGGGTGGCTCTCCAGACCCCGGCTTGGCCTTCAAAATTCTCAAACACACCAGGACCTTCCTACACAAATCGGGCCAACTGCACAGGATCTAACCTGCTAACCCATCTTCTTCTTCTTCTTCTTGTGACCTTTTTTACTTATTATCGCTTTGTAGGTCCTCTGTCAAGCTCGAGGTCGAACTTAACATACATCTTCCTTCTTGCCTCTCTGCGTGCCTTTCTTTCTCTGCCACCTGTGGGGAGAGAAGGGCACAACAGGGCAGTATATACATAGATATAAGTCCCTCCTATCACCTACCCTCCTAGACATCTTCTACATTCCCACGCAATCTTTCCTCCCAAGCCTTCTTCAAAAACACCTTAGTTATCTCTACAATTTGCTTTCTCTCTTCCTTACTGCCATACAGTCCTAGCACAGTAAGGATTCCCCCATCCACCTCGTGCATCCTTCTCTCCCATTCTCCTTCCCCTATCACTCCTACTATGGATTGTACCAGCCTCCTCCTCTCCTGCTCATACCTACCACACTCTATTATTAGGTGTTCTGTAGTTTCTCTTACTGCTCCCTCTACAAAAGCTACAGGCCTGGTCTTGTCCATCTCTACTCCTCGCCTTCACCTCTAGCGTTCCTGTTCTTGCCTTCACCAGCAGCCTGCTTCCCCAATCACCTACATGCCAGTGAAGTGCCTCAGGCTTTCTTTCTTGCGGTACCACTTTAACGTGGATTTACCCTCCATACCTGCTCTCCACCTCGCTAGTCCATTGTCTTCTATTCTTATCTTCACCTCCTTGGTTCTTATCCTGTCCCAGGTTTCTACTAAGTTTTCCCTCCTTTCCACCTCTCTAATTCCTTTATCCATGTTGAGCTTGTCCCAACCTCCTCAGAATCTGCTTCACCCATCTATCCTCACTAAGTCCCTCTATTTTCTTCAGCATATTAAATTTCCCTTTTAAAATCCTTTCCCTGAAGGTGCTCCACCCCATATCTCCTCGAATGGCCTCCACAGCTGTGCTGGTTGGGGCTCCCAATCCCCATCTACCCATAATGTTCTGTGTCCTCTCTAGCTTAGTAATATCTCCCTCCCGATAATATGTTATCTCAGACCCATACAAGCAATTATGCACTGCCATTCCTTTCCAAAGACTCCTACCTACTTCATATTGTTAATTGTCCTACTTCCTCCGTTAATGATCATGCCTGTCATCCTCCTAGCCTTTCCCTCATTAGTTTTCCTTTGTCTTTCTCCTCCAACTCCTTCCTTACTTACTTCCAGTCCTAAGTATGTATACCTATCAATCACCTCTAGAATGTTGTTCCCTAGAACCCATTGACCTTCCTCTCTGCTGTTGAACTCCATCACCTTACACTTCCTGACACTGAACCTAATGTTCCATTCCCTTCCATAACTGTTGACTATTCCCAGCAACTCCTCCATGTCTTCCTTCTCTCTGCCATGAGAACTACATCGTCTGCATAGGCTAAACATCCTAGTTTTCTATTCCCTACTCTGACTCCCTTCTCTGACTTTCTGATCCTCACTATCAGTTCCTCCAAGTAGATGTTGAAGAGTGTTGGAGAGATAACACATCCCTGCCGGACTCCTATGTTATTCTTCATCCCATCCTGTGCTGATATCTCCTAGTGTGAACTTTACCTCATTTTCCTTATATAACTCCCTAATTACCTGCACCACCTTATCATCTACTCCTAGGTGTGCCAATAGTCTCATTAATTTTCCTCTATCAACCGAGTCGTATGCTTTCTCAATATCTATAAATACTAGGTACAGTTCCTCATCTCCCCTCCGGCTCCTTTCTATGATTTCCTTTATCACCAACAAGTTTTCTAAACCTCCTCTATTTTTTCTGAACCCATTTTGCTCTTCTCCCAGCACCTTATCTTCCTCCAGCCATGACATTAGCTTGTTGTTTATCACCCACCCAAATACCTTGGCCAGTACGTTCATCACTGCTATGGGTCTGTAATTTCCTATTTCCTCTTTTGGCTTCCCTCCTCCTTTATGTATAAGTGTCACCCTACTCCTTTTCCAGTCTTGGGGCACCTCACCTTTCTCCAACATCTCTCTAAACAGATTAACTAGAGCTAGTTTCAACCCTTCTCCTCCATACTTTATGAATTCCCCTATGATTCCATCCGGTCCTCCTGCTTTCCCTATCTTAATCTGTTATCTGCATACTGCACCTTCGGGGCACTAGAGGCTGTGGCACCACAGCCTGCACGGCCCCATCAAACTCCCAACAACAACAACAACTGCCGCCGTTACTTTCAGTGTTTTAAATGATTCAACTAATGGATATAGGAGTCCCACAGTCTCCCACAGGATGAACGAACACTCCACGCATATTCTGTGTGAGTACCCATGTTGTGGGGCCTGTCATATGCCAGGCAATGACTGTCAGTGTCACTGTCAGGGCGGTGTGTGTGAACCAGAGCTAATGCTACGGAGATGAGCACCGAGGCCACGCACCTTAACGTATAACCACATCTATATCTGTGTGTCATTCTGCTATTGTTTGGTGTGATTTAGGCCTTATCAAGCGTGTCATGTCATGTGTCATGCGGTACCTGGAACTCTCGCCGCCGTCGCCGAGTGTTGCAATTCTTTTACTGATTTCTCCCTTATATCAACGGCTAGATAGGCCTATAACATTAGATAGGCCTACACATTAATACCTGAATGCTTCCTCTATACGTGCATGCTGAGTATTTGTTATTTAAAGTGTTATTATAGAAGAAATAAGAGTGATGCTGACCATATTTACAAATTATCACCGTCATATTGCCCGAGTTTGTGCTTATTTGCGGTGATTTGTGTAGTATTTAACCATCAGGATCAGTGTGTGTAGATTCCCAATTGATAATTTTAGCCATGTAACCCAGCCAGGTCCATGGATGTGCTAAGATGACTCGAATGTTAACTGATAACTAGGAGGATGTGAGGCTGGGGAATCGGTGTTTGTTTTGATATAGTGGTACCTGGAACTGTCGCCGATAGGAACTCTCGCCGCCGTCGTCGAGTGTTGCAATTCTTGCTATTACATGTAAGGTACCTGGAACTGTCGCCGATAGGAACTCTCGCCGCCGTCGTCGAGTGTTGCAATTCTTGCTATTACATGTAAGGTACCTGGAACTGTCGCCGATAGGAACTCTCGCCGCCGTCGTCGAGTGTTGCAATTCTTGCTATTACATGTAAGGTACCTGGAACTGTCGCCGATAGGAACTCTCGCCGCCGTCGTCGAGTGTTGCAATTCTTGCTATTACATGTAAGGTACCTGGAACTGTCGCCGATAGGAACTCTCGCCGCCGTCGTCGAGTGTTGCAATTCTTGCTATTACATGTGAGGTACCTGGAACTGTCGCCGAGAGGAATTCTCGCCGCCGTCGTCGAGTGTTCCAATTCTTGATATTACATGTAAGGTACCTGGAACTGTCGCCGAGAGGAATTCTCGCCGCCGTCGTCGAGTGTTCCAATTCTTGATATTACATGTAAGGTACCTGGAACTGTCGCCGATAGGAACTCTCGCCGCCGTGGTCGAGTGTTGCAATTCTTGCTATTACATGTAAGGTACCTGGAACTGTCGCCGATAGGAACTCTCGCCGCCGTCGTCGAGTGTTGCAATTCTTGCTATTACATGTAAGGTACCTGGAACTGTCGCCGATAGGAACTCTCGCCGCCGTGGTCGAGTGTTGCAATTCTTGCTATTACATGTAAGGTACCTGGAACTGTCGCCGATAGGAACTCTCGCCGCCGTGGTCGAGTGTTGCAATTCTTGCTATTACATGTAAGGTACCTGGAACTGTCGCCGATAGGAACTCTCGCCGTCGTCGTCGAGTGTTCCAATTCTTGCTATTACATGTAAGGTACCTGGAACTGTCGCCGATAGGAACTCTCGCCGTCGTCGTCGAGTGTTCCAATTCTTGCTATTACATGTAAGGTACCTGGAACTGTCGCCGATAGGAACTCTCGCCGTCGTCGTCGAGTGTTCCAATTCTTGCTATTACAGGAGCCAATATATACATTTAATCAAGTGTTACCCGTGTTTGTGCATTCAGGGATGAAATACTATCGTTAGGTTTATAGCTATGACCTGTTTAGTATCCTTGTCCACTAACTCATGTGGTATATTCAGTGACTTATCGTTATTTTATGGCTGACAACAGACCATTTTATATAGCAAAGGAAAGATCTGGGTGTGAAGGGGTTGATAACTTTTCCTACAGATCTCCTTTATTGTATGCCTTTAATGAATCACTTATAACCTTGACTTATAACCTTGACAGATGGGATTGCCCGGCAGCCTCGGACACTGGACCATTGGACATAAGGAAGCTACAAGAGGCCGTGAGAAGAGATGGCTTGAACAGTGGCTTCCTGGGTACTCAGACTGCAGATCCCAAGCTTAAAGCCAAGGTAGGTACTTATATTATTTCTCCTAATTTTATGGCTTGACAA
>JACEEZ010023553.1:155000-320000 GCA_016584305.1 Chionoecetes opilio
TACTACTACTACTACTACTACTACTACCACCACCACCATTACTACCACCACCACAACCACTACTACTACTACTACTACTACTACTACTACTACTACTACTACTACTACTACTACTACTACCACCATTACTACTACCACCACACTACTACTACTACTACTACTACTACTACTACTACTACTACTACTACTACTACTACTACTACTACTACTACTACTACTACTACTACCACTACCACCACTACTACTACTACCACCATTACTACCACCACCACCACCACTACTACTACTACTACTACTACTACTACTACTACTACTACTACTACTACTACTACTACTACTACTACTACTACAACAACTACTTCTACCCCAAAGGTCTTGTACATGCCCGAGAGCCAGCCGTGCCCGTGCTGCCCCGCGGCCGCACCCTCCAGCCCCGCCCTGCACACCCACAAGACAGCCACACACACAGGCACAGGAACTACAAGCACTGTGGGAAGCTGCTCTCTACCTGGTGGGCTGACGAGAGACACGTCCGGCGTTGTGCGAAATCTTGTCAGTGCGAAATCCTGTCGACCCCTCCATTCATCTATCTTATTTCACTAATTTAAAGCTTAACTGCTGCCCCGATACACGTTACAGGCAACATCGAGTCACTAGCTTCCCATGAGAACACACACTTACAAGTCATAATAGTTGATAAAATAATACATGATTAAACCATACTCCTGTTCCCACAACCTGACTGATTTGACGTGGATATTTTAAGCTTTTGAGTAACTATTATTACTTGTAAGTGTTCTCATGGGAAGCTAGTGACTCAATGTTGCCTGTAATATGTATCAGGGCAGCAGTTAACCTGTAAAGCCAGTGAAGTAAGAGCGATGAATGGAGGGGTTTACAGGATTTCGCGCCTTGACAATATTTCGCACATCACGGCGCCTTCACAGCCCCAGTGTCGTGTGAGCAGCAGTCTGTTTACGAGGTGCAGTCCGTTTACTAACAAAGACGTGTTGACCAAGAAAGCCGCCGGACCGCCTGTCAGTGATGCCGCACGCTACCCTGTGTACATCCTGCCGCTTGTGATGAATGTCCGCTGAAGTAGGTGAGGGTGTACTGTTTTTATTCTTTCATAGGAAAAACATTCATGAATCGAATAATGTGCACTGCCTTTGTATTACTTATGTGAAGGACCATTAAATTGCCTTGATGCAGTGAATCATGAGTTCATTTACGTGTATTATTTTACACTAGGACCGAAATTCCCTACACACTTGGGAGTTTGGTTTCTGTTTACCTTATTGAATTCTAAGAAACATTCTCCCTATGAACTTCCGTCACAAATCATTACTTTTGGAGATATGACTTGTTGTTCATAGGGAGGCGAGAGACTAGTGTTTATGTCCGCTACACTCTTCTTCACTCAGGATGAAGTGAAGAGGTATAATAGTCATTGCACATTTTTAACCCCTTGAGACCCAAAACGTAATATCTATTGTAATTTAGATGCCATTAGACGATTTTTAGTAACTATAAGCAATATTTTATAGATATGACCTGTTTAGTAGCCTTGTCCACTAACTAATTTGGTATATTCAGTTGCTTTTTGTAAAATTATGGCTAACAACAGACAATTTCATATAGCAAAGGAAAGATCTGGGCGTGAAGGGGTTAATACTGCATCATAAGTAAGAAGGAATCAAGGCAAGTAAGGTTATGAAGAACAGGAATATAGCATCGTAGTTTTTATGAAGACAGCGCCATTCAATATCACACAGCGACACAGACAGAACACTTCATGTGAAATTTTTTTCTAATAATGCGTTACAAATACCCTTGTATAACACAATCTTTTTTTACCTACTTAAATTATCACTTAAGGAACATAGTTGCTATTGTGTATGCAAGGAGTACATTTCTTAGCCCAGATAATGAGGGGGAGGGAGGCATTTTATAGTCCAGTCGTGTACATAAGAACATAAGGAAGCTACAAGAGGCTGGGAGACCTACACGAGGTAGTTCCTGTTACTTAACACTACCTACATCCACCTTTCATCCCCATCCATGAATTTATCCAGCCTCCTTTGAAAGCTCCCTAATGACTCCGCACTAACCACCTGACGACTGAGTCCATTCAATCATTTACCACCCTATTTGTGAACCAGTTTTTCCCTATTTCCTTTTTAAATCTACGCTTTTCCAACGCTTTTCACGTGCAGAGAAACACAAACGCTGCACAGCCGTAATTGAGCACAAACCCATTTCCAAGGGTTCTTGATCCAAAAATCTTGATTCTTGTTGATCTTGATTCAAATGCCTTGATCCAAAAATCTTGATTCTTGTTGATCTTGATTCAATGCCTTGATCCAAAAATCTTGATTCTTGTTGATCTTGATTCAAATGCCTTGATCCAAAAATCTTGATTCAAATGCCTTGATCCAAAAATCTTGGATCTTGAGTCAAATGCCCAGGTTTTGGCAAGGGTTTTTATGACATTTCTGTTGTCAATGCAAATGATACCTGAACAAAGAAGAGTGATTAGAACTTCTCGTACCGTCCACAGCACCCTAGTCGCCACTGCACTATTGTAGCCAGGCACCATTTATGAAGAAGAAGAAGAAGACAGATTTCTAACAGCAGAAGAAATGTACGCATCAATACTTGTCCAGAATAACATAAATAATATCGTACTATGTATACAGTATGGGTATTAGAGGTATATATATATATATATATATATATATATAATATATATATATATATATATATATATATATATATATATATATATATATATATATATATATATGTACCTATATATAGGCATACATGCACCTACCTATGTATGTTATGAAAAGAAAAAGAAAAAAAAATGTGGCTAACTTATTTAGGCTATGACAAATTATATTTAAGATTATAAATGCATTTTATGACATTTCACTGGTAGTCATAGTAATAGTCTTCATAATAGTCATCATAGGCGGGTTCTTGAGAGACAACCTTAGCTTTTTCTACTACTGGAGGACTCTTAAATGCAGGCTTTTTTACTATCGGCTCCTGCGGCCGCCCCAACCCTCTCCTGCGGCTGCCAAGACCCAGCACGATACGTCGGACTTCATTCTGCGACGTGTCTTCCAAAGTTCCCATTTCCGTGATGATGACTTCACCCCCGGCGTAGCGAATGTCTGTCTGCCCGTAGCCAGGTCTGGGGCCCCTGCTGCTTGGCGTGGTAGTGAATAGTGGGAGCTCTGTAGCCGGCCGCCTGGTTACCTGTAGCGACATAAGAACAAAAGAAAATAAGAACATAAGAAAATAAGGACATAAGAACATAAGGACATAAGAAAATAAGAACATAAGAAAATAAGGACATAAGAACATAAGAAAATAAGGACATAAGAACAGAAGAAAATAAGAACATAAGAAAATAAGGACATAAGAACATAAGAACATAAGAAAATAAGGACATAAGGACATAAGAAAATAAGGACATAAGAACAGAAGAAAATAAGAACAGAAGAAAATAAGGACATAAGAACATAAGAAAATAAGGACATAAGAACATAAGAAAATAAGACATAAGAACATAAGAAAATAAGGACATAAGAACATAAGAAAATAAGAACAGAAGAAAATAAGGACATAAGAACAGAAGAAAATAAGAACAGAAGAAAATAAGGACATAAGAACAGAAGAAAATAAGGACATAAGAACAGAAGAAAATATAGATGTAACATAAGAAAATAAGGACATAAGAACAGAAGAAAATAAAGACATAACATAAAAAAATAAGGACATAAGAAAATAAAGACATAACATAAGAAAATAAGGACATAAGAACAGAAGAAAATAAGGACATAAGAACAGAAGAAAATAAGGACATAAGAACAGAAGAAAATAAGGACATAAGAACAGAAGAAAATAAGGACATAAGAACATAAGAAAATAAAGACATAACATAAGAAAATAAGGACATAAGAAAATAAAGACATAACATAAGAAAATAAGGACATAAGAACATAAGAAAATAAGGACATAAGAAAATAAGGACATAAGAAAATAAAGACATAACATAAGAAAATAAGGACATAAGAAAATAAGAACATAAGAACATAAGGAAGCTACAAGAGGCTGGGAGACCTACACGTGGTAGTTCCTGTTACTTAACACTACCTACATCCACCTTTCATCCCCATCCATGAATTTATCCAGCCTCTTTTTAAAGCTCCCTAATGACTCGGCACTAACTACCCCACAACTGAGTCCATGCCAATCATTTACCACCCTATTTGTGAACCAGTTTTTCCCTATTTCTTTTTACGCTTTTCCAGCTTGAATCCATTACTTTTTGTTCTACCCTGATTACTAGAGGCTATTTTTTTTATTATGGTCAAAATGCAGTAAGGAAGCCACGCCCCCTGCCTCCCCTTCTATTCTACGGGGCAGCTGATTGGTGCATTCCTCGTATCATCACTACCAATCACAATATCTTCACTACTTAACAGCGCGTGACCACTGGACAGCAATCTTCACTACAAAGGGATTTTTGATTTTGTCACCCTCTGTTGTGAAGATTGTTCTGTCCAGTGGTCACGCGCTGTTAAGTAGTGAGGATATTGTGATTGGTAGTGATGGTACAAGGAATGCACCAACCAGCTGCCCCGTAGAATAGAAGGGGAGGCAGGGGGCGTGGCTTCCTTACTGCATTTTGACCATAATAAAAAAAATAGACTATAGCCGTGAGAACTTTTCCTACGTCCCCTTTATTGTATCCCTTGAACCAATTTCCTATCTATCTTTTTGTCCATCTTCTTAGTGATCTGTTCTATCTATCTCTTCCTCCTGCCTGTACCTGAGGAGCCTCGGTCGCAGGTCCTTCCTTGGCGCCGGTTTGGACGGAGTCGGAGATCGGTGCGGAAAATTTGAATTGCAAAGTTGGGTCACTTGATACGATGGCGTGAGATGGTTCGGGCGCCGGAGTGTATCTGCGGGATGGACGGACAGACATGGGGATTACGTAAGAACATAAGGAAGCTACAAGAGGCTGTGAGACATAAGAACATAAGGAAGCTACAAGAGGCTGTGAGACATAAGAACATAAGAACATATGGAAGCTACAAGAGGCCGTGAGACATAAGAACATAAGAAAATATGGAAGCTACAAGAGGCCGTGAGACATAAGAACATAAGAAAATATGGAAGCTACAAGAGGCCGTGAGACATAAGAACATAAGAAAATATGGAAGCTACAAGAGGCTGTGAGACATAAGAACATAAGAAAATATGGAAGCTACAAGAGGCCATGAGACATAAGAACATAAGAAAATATGGAAGCTACAAGAGGCTGTGAGACATAAGAACATAAGAAAATATGGAAGCTACAAGAGGCCATGAGACATAAGAACATAAGAAAATATGGAAGCTACAAGAGGCTGTGAGACATAAGAACATAAGAAAATATGGAAGCTACATGGGGCCGTGAGACATAAGAACATAGGAAAATAAGGAATACTGCTTACATTCATTGAAATTGTCTAATAATACCCAAATTACAATGGAAATTACGTTCTGGGGCTCAAAGGGTTAAAAATTATTCCTTACCGTGAGGTATATCTTCGGGCAGACACGGTGGTGGTGATTGGGTCTGGCGTGGTGGTTGTGGTGGGTCGCCGCACCACCAGCGGGCGGAACATACGTGGCAGAGGTTTAGCTGTGGTTCTTGGCCGCGGTGGTGTGCCAGTCGTGACCTCGGGTGTGTATTCTGTGGTGATTGGG
The DNA here is from genome assembly GCA_016584305.1 of Chionoecetes opilio. Lineage (NCBI taxonomy): Eukaryota > Metazoa > Arthropoda > Malacostraca > Decapoda > Majidae > Chionoecetes > Chionoecetes opilio. Next base: position 160,770 of record JACEEZ010023553.1, read on the forward strand.
AAGCCGGGTTTTGGTAGTCTGGGTTGTGTGGTGTGTACGTCAACAGTGAAGTTTTCGGTTGGGGCTACAGTTTTTACCTCGGTGAATTTTGGGCTTGAGGTTAATATTTCTATCAATTTTGGGTTTGAGGCTATTATTTCAGTCAATTTTGGGTTTGAGGCTATTATTTCAGTCAATTTTGGGTTTGAGGCTATTATTTCAGTCAATTTTGGGTTTGAGGCTATTATTTCAGTCAATTTTGGGTTTGAGGCTATTATTTCAGTCAAATTTGGGTTTGAGGCTATTATTTCAGTCAAATTTGGGTTTGAGGCTATTATTTCAGTCAAATTTGGGTTTGAGGCTATTATTTCAGTCAAATTTGGGTTTGAGGTAATTATTTCAGTCAATTTTGGGTTTGAGGCTATAATTTCTGTCAATTTTGGGTTTGAGGCTATTATTTCTGTCAATTTTGGGTTTGCGGCTATTATTTCAGTCAATTTGGGGTTTGAGGCTATTATTTCTGTCAATTTTGGGTTTGAGGCTATTATTTCAGTCAATTTTGGGTTTGAGGCTATTATTTCAGTCAATTTTGGGTTTGAGGTTATTATTTCAGTCAAATTTGGGTTTGAGGCTATTATTTCAGTCAAATTTGGGTTTGAGGCTATTATTTTAGTCAATTTTGGGTTTGAGGCTATTATTTCAGTCAATTTTGGGTTTGAGGCTATTATTTCAGTCAATTTTGGGTTTGAGGTTATTATTTCAATCAAATTTGGGTTTGAGGCTATTATTTCAGTCAAATTTGGAATTGAGGCTATTATTTCAGTCAAATTTGGGTTTGAGGCTATTATTTCAGTCAAATTTGGGTTTGAGGCTATTATTTCAGTCAAATTTGGGTTTGAGGCTATTATTTCAGTCAAATTTGGGTTTGAGGCTATTATTTGAGTCAATTTTGGGTTTGAGGTAATTATTTCTGTCAATTTTTTTGGGTTTGAGGCTATTATTTCAGTCAATTTTGGGTTTGAGGTTATTATTTCAGTCAAATTTGGGTTTGAGGCTATTATTTGAGTCAATTTTGGGTTTGAGGTTATTATTTGAGTCAAATTTGGGTTTGAGGCTATTATTTGAGTCAAATTTGGGTTTGAGGCTATTATTTCAGTCAAATTTGGGTTTGAGGCTATTATTTGAGTCAATTTTGGGTTTGAGGTTATTATTTCAGTCAATTTTGGGTTCGAGACTATTTCAGTCAATTTTGGGTTTGAGGCTATTATTTCAGTCAATTTTGGGTTTGAGGCTATTATTTCGGTCAATTTTGGGTTTGAGGCTATTATTTCAGTCAATTTTGGGTTTGAGGCTATAATTTCAGTCAATTTTGGGTTTGAGGTAATTATTTCAGTCAATTTTGGGTTTATGATAATTATTTCAGTCAATTTTGGGTTTGAGGTAATTATTTCTGTCAATTTTGGGTTTGAGGTAATTATTTCTGTCAATTTTGGGTTTGAGGTAATTATTTCAGTCAATTGTGGGTTTGAGGTAATTATTTCAGTCAATTGTGGGTTTGAGGTAATTATTTCAGTCAATTTTGGGTTTGAGGCTATTATTTCAGTCAATTGTGGGTTTGAGGCTATTATTTCAGTCAATTTTGGGTTTGAGGCTATAATTTCAGTCAATTTTGGGTTTGAGGCTATTATTTCAGTCAATTTTGGGTTTGAGGCTATTATTTCAGTCTTTTTGGGTTTGAGGCTATTATTTCTGTAAAATTTTGGGTTTGAGGTATTATTTCTGTAAATTTTTGGGTTTTTGAGCCTATTTTTGAGTAAATTTTGGGGTTTGAGGAAAATATTTCGTAAATTTTTGGGTTTGAGGTATAATTTCGTAAAATTTTGGGGTTTTAGGCTATTATTCAGTCAATTTTTGGGTTTGAGGCTATTTTTTGAGTTAATTTGGGGTTTTGAGGTAATTATTTCAGAAATTTTGGGGGTTTGAGGCTTTTATTCGTAAATTTTTGGATTTGGGGCAATTTCAGTAAATTTTGGTTTTAAGGCTATTTTTTCAGTAAATTTTGGGTTTGAGGCTATTATTTCAGTCAAATTTTGGGTTTAGGCTATTATTTCAGTCAATTTTGGTTGAGGCTATTTTTTTTCATAAATTTTGGGTTTGAGGCATTATTTCAGTAAATTTGGGTTTTGAGGAAATTTTTCAGTAAATTTTGGGTTGAGGTAATTTTTTTTTCTGCAATTTTGGGTTTTTGAGGCTTTATTTCTCAATTTTGGGTTTGAGGTAATTATTTCAGTCAATTTTGGGTTTGAGGCTATTATTTCAGTCAATTTTGGTTTTGAGGTAATTATTTCAGTCACTTCTGGGTTTGGTTTTACAGTTCCGTCCTCACCTATGAATTTTGACGGAGTTGTCGTGGGCTCAGTCGCTTTGAGGGTCATCGTTTCAGTAACGGCTTGCTCTGAAGTAGTTGTAGGAAGTGTAGAAGTGGTGGTAGGAGTTGTAGTAGGAAGAAAGGAAGTAGTAGTAGACATAGATGTGGTAGAAGCAGGAGGAGAAGTAGTAGTAGTGGTAGGAGTTGTAGTAGTAGTGGTAGTGGGGGGGTAGGGAAGGTTTAGAGTTTGTGGTGGGGGTTGTATTTTGTGTAATAGAGTAGAAGAATATCTGGTGGTAGCGGGAGAAGCAGTTGTACTTCTCGTTCCAAACTTAAAGTGGTTACGCTGTCCGTTAATTGGGCGTCGTTTGAGCTTGCGACGAGTGACTCTCTGATTTCTTGGCCTGGAAAAATGAGTTGGTTGACATGCGTTAGGGGTTTTGTACTTGTCACAGACTGCTTACAGACGTGACTTTTATCACAGACATGCTTATCAGACGGGTACTTTTATCACTGCATGCTTACAGCTGGTACTTGATCACAGACATGCTTATCCCCGCTGTGTACTTGATCCCAAAAACAGCATCAGACTGTGTACTTGATCACTGACATCTTACAGACTGTGTACTTTATCACAGACATGTCATAACTGTGTACTTGATCACAGACATGCTTATCAGGGGCGGTACTTTTCACAGAATGTTATAGACTGTGCTTGATCACAGCAGCTTATCAGACTGTGTACTTGATCAAAGACATGTTATCAGCTGTTCTTGATACGACATGCTTATCAGACGTGTACTTTACACGAAATGCTTATCAATGTGTACTTTATCACAGACATGCATCAGACTGTGTACTTGATCACAGACATGCTTATCAGACTGTGTACTTGATCACAGACATACTTATCAGACTGTGTACTTGATCACAGACATGCTTATCAGACTGTGTACTTGATCACAGACATGCTTATCAGACTGTGTACTTGATCAAAGACATGCTTATCAGACTGTGTACTTGATCACAGACATGCTTATCAGACTGTGTACTTGATCAAAGACATGCTTATCAGACTGTGTACTTGATCAAAGACATGCTTATCAGACTGTGTACTTGATCACAGACATGCTTATCAGACTGTGTACTTGATCACAGACATGCTTATCAGACTGTGTACTTGATCACAGACATGCTTATCAGACTGTGTACTTGATCAAAGACATGCTTATCAGACTGTGTACTTGATCACAGACATGCTTATCAGACTGTGTACTTGATCAAAGACATGCTTATCAGACTGTGTACTTGATCAAAGACATGCTTATCAGACTGTGTACTTGATCACAGACATGCTTTTCAGACTGTGTACTTGATCAAAGACATGCTTATCAGACTGTGGTTTTGTTGAGACATGTCTGTTAATCATGCTATTATTGTCTTTTAACGAGACGAAAATTCCATTCTATCTTAAGGTCTGATGCTTAGAATGATGCCTGTGTTTACCTGGTACTATGGTTAACTATGATAAAATATAGGTCTCATGCTTAAAGTTATGCCTGTGTTTACCTGGTACTATGGTTAACTATGATGAAATATAGGTCTCATGCTTAAAGTTATGCCTGTGTTTACCTGATAATATGGTTAACTATGATTACATATAGGTCTCATGCTTAAAGTTATGCCTGTGTTTACCTGATAATATGGTTAACTATGATAAAATACAGGTTAAATTAAGAAGTGTAGTATTCCCTTCTCCCGGCATCAAATATCAGTCAGTAAGCAGTAAGGGGGCAGGATTTTCCACCTCGTTAAAAAAACAAGAGTATAGTAGATATTTACCTATGTTGAATGAGACTGTCTTATGTATAGTCAAGCACATAGTGATAGAGTATGTGGAAGGAAATATCTATGATGGGAAATGAGGAGTTGTTAGTGATGGATAGCAATGTCATTATAAAGCCTTGAGTGTTCATGCATATAACACTATAGTCTATTTTTTTTATTATGGTCAAAATGCAGTAAGGAAGCCACGCCCCCTGCCTCCCCTTCTATTCTACGGGGCAGCTGATTGGTGCATTCCTCGTATCATCACTACCAATCACAATATCTTCACTACTTAACAGTGCGTGACCACTGGACAGAGCAATCTTCACTGCAGAGGGTGACAAAATCAAAAATCCCTCTGTAGTGAAGATTGCTCTGTCCAGTGGTCACGCCACTGTTAAGTAGTGAAGATGTTGTGATTGGTAGTGATGATACGAGGAATGCACCAATCAGCTGCCCCGTTGAATAGAAGGGGAGGCAGGGGGCGTGGCTTCCTTACTGCATTTTAACCATAATAAAAAACATAGACTATAGGCTTTGTAAACATAACCCTTCTATAAGTCTTAGTTGACTCATGCCACAAATTTAAAGGATGAAAAGCCAACCATAGAATTGGAAGCATATCATCGACTGTCTACTGGACATAGGGGGAGGCGGTAGCGGAGTGGCTAGCGTCTCCGTCTGGCGTTCTCGGTGACCCGAGTTCGATCCCCGAAGAAAACCAAAAACCTTTCTCCACCGTCGAGTGGCCTAAGAACACCCACATGCCCTGCCCATCAACTCTACCTTTGATTGCGAGTGCATCGGAGGACACAGGGGGGCGGCATGAGCCTCTACAGGCGTCACTAAAAAAATCCTGCCTGCGCCACAACGGGCGAGGACCAACCAACCATCACAGCCCTCAAGTGAACCTCCAGAGCCTGCCATCTGAGCCCTGGGTCACCACTGCCTACAGGTTTTTTGCAAAAGAAAAAAAAGAAAAATAATGCGACAGAAACGGTTAGCAGATTCATTCAAAACACATAAAAACACACCAGAAAAACATAAGGCGCATCAGAAAATCGTTGGTTGGGTGAAACTATAAATTGACCCACTCTTCTGCCTGGCAATGAAAGGAATCTTGCAAAGAGTTTGGGTGTTTTTCCTGCCACTCCTGCATGTCCTATAGCAGGGGTGGGGAACCATTTTGCTACCAAGGGCCATTTGGATATTCATGACATCATTCACGGGCCATACAAAACTATCAACTTTAAAATCAGCCTGCATTTTTTAGCCGACGAGAACCCTACGTGAATTATACGTGTCTGTCCCGTCATCTGGGTGGCCTGGCCTGGCCGTCCCGTAATGGACGTGCTTGTTCCTTAAAATTTTTGTTATAAGTATTATGCATCATGCACTTATTAGCAATTTACGTTGATATGAAAAACAACTTCCTAGATTTATTGGATTTTGAGTCTCATCTGTGGTTGCCTTGGTAGGGCCGGACCAAAGACTATTCTATACTGGACTTGCTACTCGTGCCCCGCGCCACCCCACCCATGACCAGTGGAGGCCAGTTTTGCTATTCCTGCCATTTAAGAACATCACCCCTATTTCCCTTCCTAAGGTTTATCAGTACGTATATATGATATACCGTTATCTTCGTCAATGTTTGTTCTATAATATTATCAAATAAAAAACAGTAAAATACACTAAAGAAATGCCATTATGAGAGAGTGAAGAAATATGCATGACCTCAATATTTACTTAAACTCTTCGCCATTAAATATTTTGCGAGAAAACATTTCCCCCACCCCTGTCCTATAGAGTGATAGGTGAGGCAGACACTTGCATGCTGGACTGGGGTACACAGCGGGTCTCTGTCTGTCCGGGGAGGTGGTGGCAGAGTGGTTAGCGTCTCAGAGTGGCGTTCTCGGTGCCAGAGTTCGACCTCCGATGAGAACCAAAATCCACTTCAGTATTTTCTGCACCGTCGAGTGGCCTAAGAACACCCACATGCTGCCCATTAACTCTGCCTTTATCAGCCTTCTGTGGTGTGACCTAGATCATTTGACATAAGACAGAAGCTACAAGAGGCTGGGAGACCTACACGTGGTAGTTCCTGTTACTTAACACTACCCTACATCCACCTTTCATCCCCATCCATAACACTGTCCAGCCTCCTTTTAAAGTTCCCTATTGACTCCGTGCTAAATACCTGACGACTGAGTCCATGCCAATCATTTACCACCCTATTTGTGAACCAGTTTTTCCCTATTTCCTTATTAAATCTACGCCCTTCCAGCTTGAATCCGTTACTTCTTGTCCTACCCTGATAGTATTTGGAGGTCTCATTGCCTTGGCCTTACATCCCATACCTATTCATTGTCATGGGAAAGCCCTGGTCCTCTCTGCTGTGAGCCAAGTGTGTTCCTCACTCCCGTCAATAACACTATAGTCGCCACTGCACTAATGTCACCAGGCGAATATTACAAATTTTAGCATCACTACAGACTTGTATGTGCCACTGAAGACATGTACATAATATATACTACTGTACATGCCTCTTCTGTGACACATACAAGTCTGTAGTGATGCTAAAACTCGTAATATATGGCGCCTGGTGACGTTAGTGCAGTGGCGACTATAGTGTTGTTGACGATAGTGGAAGTTTAGAAGAAAAATCTAATTCTCTCCCACATACACAGAGAGAAGTATAGATATCTAGAATGGACTACAGTCTTTTTTTTTTACGAGGCAAAAATTCCATTCTATCTTAAGGTCTCATGCTTAAAATGATGCCTCTGTTTACCTGATAATAGGGTTAACTACGATAAAATACAACTGAAATATAGAAGAAACGTAGTATTCCCTTCTGGCATATATCCATTCTATCTTAAGGTCTCATGCTTAAAATGATGCCCATGTTTACCTGATACTATGGTTAACTACGATAAATTACAACTGAAATATAGAAGAAACGTAGCATTCCCTTCTCCTTGCATATCTCCATTCTATCTTAAGGTCTCATGCTTAAAATGATGCCCATGTTTACCTGATACTATGGTTAACTACGATAAAATACAACTGAAATATAAAAGAAACGTAGCATTCCCGTAGTGTTATTGACCGTGTACACCACCACCACCAGTCATGTCAGTGATACAGAGTGTGTGTCGATGCACTACGAACAAAAGGTGAAAATCGTGTCACTTTATGGCCGTGTCACTTTATCGTGTCACACTATTGCGTATGAGAGAAATGTATGGGTTGCGTAAGAAAATTCATAAAATAATTTTCATACGCACAAAAAAACCCTTGAAAATGCAGAATTGTGCGTGTACAGTAAAACCTCTCGTATTCGGACCTTCATTATTCGGGTTTTGACATTATTCGGACCTTCTCCTTTTTTTTCTTTTTTTTGGGGGTCGAAATTTCCTAGCTATATATACACCCAATTATTTTATTTTTTTTGGGGGGGGGGCGGTCGAAATTTCCTAGCTATATATACACCCTTTTTTTTTTGGGGGGGGGGGGGGGAATCGAAATTTCCTAGCTATATATACACCATTTTTTTTTTGGGGGGGGGGGGGGTCGAAATTTCCTAGCTATATATATAAACCTAGCTTCTTCTTTTTTTTTTTTTTCTTCTTTTTTATATATACATATCCCCCCCATATATAATCCCCCCATTATTCGGATCCTTGCATTACTCGGACCACTCCTTGGCCCGATTAGTCCGAATATGAGAGGTTTTACTGTACGTACTTACCGTATTGAACCTGTGAGTAGTGTGTCGCCAGCGTAGGGCCGGCGTACTCGACCTATGAGTAACGCACCTCTGTCGTACCTCTAGGGTTTTCAGCGTATGCCTAACGTATGCTTACCGTATAAACCATACGTCGGAATACGCACCAAATTCTTAGGCATGCTTAGAAATAATGTTCTGCCTCAGCGTATACCAGCGTACGAGTTATATTTTTTATACGCTGGCATATGCTAGTACATACGCTATAGTGTGACAGGGCCATTAAGAACAGTTTCATGCTTTTATGTAAGTTTGAAATGCAAATTATTTTACTTGCATTAGGGCTGGCAGTTGTCAAGTATAGTCTATTGTTTTTATTAGGGTCAAAATGCAGTAAGGAAGCCACGCCCCCTGCCTCCCCTTCTATTCTACAGGGCAGCTGATTGGTGCATTCCTCGTATCATCACTACCAATCACAATATCTTCACTACTTAACAGCGGCGTGACCACTGGACAGAGCAATCTTCACTACAAAGGGATTTTGATTTTGTCACCCTTTGTAGTGAAGATTGCTCTGTCCAGTGGTCACGCCGCTGTTAAGTAGTGAAGATATTGTGATTGGTAGTGATGATACGAGGAATGCACCAATCAGCTGCCCCGTAGAATAGAAGGGGAGGCAGGGGGCGTGGCTTCCTTACTGCATTTTAACTATAATACAAAAATAGACTATAGTATATAAGAGTCTATGACAACATTGTGTGGTCACATGTGGTAGTTAAGGTGGACAGAGAAAGAAGAACCATGGTGTTTCTGGTCATTACGTACATGTGGAGAGTAGGCCACCGTAGATAACACTATAGTCGCCAGTCACTTGCCACTGCACTAATGTCGCCAGGCACAATATATTACGAATTTTAGCATCACTACAGACTTTTATGTACCACTGAAGACATGTAGTGTGATGTGCATAATATAAACTACTGTGCATGCGTCTTCAGTGGCACATACAAGTCTGTAGTGATGCTATAATTCGTAATATATTGTACCTGGCGACATTAGTGCAGTGGCAAGTGACTGGCGACTATAGTGTTATCTACGGTACCTCTTACCGTCAATAACACTATAGTCGCCACTGCACTAATGTCGCCAGGCGAATATTACGAATTTTAGCATCATGACAGACTTGTGTGTGCCACTGGAGACAGGTACATAATATAAAATACAATTCATGCCTCTTCAGTGGCACATACAAGTCTGTAGTGATGCTAAAATTTGTAATATATGGCGCCTGGCGACTATAGTGTTGACGGTATTCTGTCAGTCAGTCATTGACATTTTAAGTCCGTGTGTCTGCCAGCTGTGCCATGCAAGTTACTGATGCATGAAGGGTTGCCTCCTACACCACTACATATTCCCTCTGCCATACACTTTCAACAGGGAAGCAAGGAGTAGAAATATAACAAAGTCGCTACTGCAGTTTTATTTTAAGGTTATATAATTCACATACAACTAGAAATCATACTGAATTAGTTTGTCTTTTAAAAAGGTTAAGTTTAAAAGTAGGTCAGAAGGATGCACTATTATAGTTCATTTTTCTACGACTACAGTTGAAAGTGACACAAGTTTAAGAAGAAAATGAGTTGCCTCTGGAGAAAGTATAGAGCAGGGGGAAAGACAGAAACACAAGCAGGCTTCAAGCAGGCTTTTATCACAAGAACTGCTAAAACCATATGCAAATACAGTAAACCCGCGATAAACCAAACCTCTTCACTGAATTTCAGATAAACCGAACGCCGTGTTGCCTTCGAACAAGCCTCTTATATATGATATACCAAACTCTAGTTCGGCATACACGGCGATTGGTGAGCCGACCGAACATTGTTGGTCTCCGTTTACACACGGTCTTCAGTGTGTGTGAACGACTCCATTGCACTACATTGAACAACATAGTGCAATAGTACAGTTAACTTTGTCTGAACACATATGACCAAGCGACGCCTCTCATAATTTCTGGTTTATGAGGCGGACAACCGATCATCCTATAAACCGAACTAGTATAGGATATTGGGATCGACCCTTACCGTAGATAACGCTATAGTCGCCAGTCACTCGCCACTGCACTAATGTCGCCAGGCACAATATATTACGAATTTTAGCATCCCTACAGACTTTTATGTGTCGCTGAAGACATGTAGTGTGATGTACATAGTATAAACTACTGTGCATGCGTCTTCAGTGGCACATAAAAGTCTGTAGTGATGCTAAAATTTTAATATATTGTGCCTGGCGACATTAGTGCAGTGGTAAGTGACTGGCGACTATAGTGTTATCTACGGTAGCCCCAATTGGTTCGGTTTATCGCGGGTTTACTGTAAGTAGATATGAAACTCACATGCAAATATATGTGTCAATGTAGTGTTGGTGAAGGATCCAATAGTGATTGTAAATGTAGTCTATTTTTTGTATTATGGTCAAAATGCAGTAAGGAAGCCACGCCCCCTGCCTCCCCTTCTATTCTACGGGGCAGCTGATTGGTGCATTCCTCGTATATCACTACCCATCACAATATCTTCACTACTTAACAGCGGCGTGACCACTGCACAGAGCAATCTTCACTACAAAGGGATTTTTTATTTTGTCACCCTCTGTAGTGAAGATTGCTCTGTCCAGTGGTCACGCCGCTGTTAAGTAGTGAAGATATTGTGATTGGTAGTGATGATACGAGGAATGCACCAATCAGCTGCCCCGTAGAATAGAAGGGGAGGCAGGGGGCGTGGCTTCCTGACTGCATTTTGACCATAATAACAAAAAATAGACTATAGTTCCGAGCACTTGTGAAGGAAACCTTGTCACTTGCTTGCATAGTTTTCTTATAGTACTTGTAAAGCATGCAATCTGGTGCCATTGTATGCATTGTCCTCCCGTCATGCCTGGATTAGAAGTGACTCCACATGAAATATTTGCGTAGAGTATTTCTTGAAGGTCGTGAAACAACTCTGATATTGACGGCATGAGTGAAACGTGAAATTACTGTGAAATGGCAAAGACTATAAAGAAAGAGCTGAGTCATTCTTACTGTGAAATGGCAAGGACTTAATAGGCCTATGAAGAAAGAGCAGAGACATTCTTACTGTGAAATGGCAAGGACTTAATAGGCCTATGTAGAAAGAGCAGTCATTCTTACTGTGAAATGGCAAGGACTTAATAGGCCTATGTAGAAAGAGCTGAGACATTCTTACTGTGAAATGGCAAGGACTTAATAGGCCTATGTAGAAAGAGCAGAGTCATTCTTAAAGTGAACTGTGAAATGGCAAGGACTTAATAGGCAGCAGGTGACAAGGTTATTAGTGACAGGTTTTGAAGAACAGTCAATTTTAGGAACAGTGAATTGCAGTGCACAAAAGTTTGCAGAGCCTGACTACTGTCGACGGCGACCAAACCTGCTTGGCGTCGTCTTGCCCGGGGCTATCTCCTCCTCGGCCTCCTCATTATCAGTGGCGGCGGCGATGCCAGATTTGGGTCTGAAGCGACGCGAGGGACTGAATCTGTGGGTCGAACTGGGCGTCTTGTCGGTCGTGGCACCTGAACTGGCGCGGCTGGAGGTGCGGCGAGACGGGGTTCGCGAAGGCTCCGGAGTGTCACTTGTTGGTTTAGCTCGGCTTGCGGAGGGACGGAAGCGTGTCCTGGAGGAGGATCTTGCGGCGGACGGTGCGGCAGTGGTGGTGGTGGCGTCGCTCCCGGTCCTCTGTCCGCGCCTGGATGGGCGGCGGACGCGGCTGGAGCCTCGCACGGAGGTCTGGGCACTGCCGCCGGGTGCCTCGGTGGTGGTGGTGCCGGAAGCCGCTGCTGCCGAAGTCTTTCTTTGACCGGCAGACGGGCGGCGCCGGTCGCCGGGCCGGAGAGAAATCAGTTTGCGACGTCCCCCCGGGCCCTTGGGAACGGCGGCCTCGGTGGTGGTAACATTTTTCTCCGCTGTTGCTTCCGTCACCGCCACTTCGTCAGCTTTCACTACCGCCTCCTGGGTGGCTGTCACGGCTTCCACTTCAGCAGGTGGAGCGTCGGCAACGGCTACAGCCTCGTCTTCCACCAACAGCTCAGGATAGTCATACTCAGGGATCTGTTCTTGGGCCGTCGCTAATGCACTCCAGCTCACAGCCACTAGTAACACCCTGCAACCAGAATAGACAGTGTTAATTGCTGTTATCATGTATACAGCCACTAGCAGTGCATCTTTTAGGCCAATCTTACTGGGCGACATTCTTTGGATAGCCAGAAAGGTAAAGGCCTACCTGTTAAAATATAGTTTTTTGGATACATCAACTTCACCCTTTTGTAGGTTATGTATCAATAAAGATCCTATGCAGTAATAAGAGTGCACTTCTGGATCTGACACACACAGATAAGATGAACCATTGTATCCAGGAAGGTGTTTATGAATATCTTGTCGCCCAATAGCTTAAAATTGCTCTTACTGGGCGACAGTTTTCCATCACTGGGAGACATTTTGGTCGCCCAGTTGATGTTAAATAATGCACTGGCCTCTAGTAACACACTGCAACCAGAATACACAGTGTTAATTACTGTTATCATGTATACAGCCACTAGTAACACCCTGCAACCAGAATACACTGTGTTAATTACTGTTATCATGTATACAGGGAATCTTCAATAACCCCTTCACACCCAGATCTTTCCTTCGCTATAAAAAATTGTATGTTGTCGAGCCATAAAATTACGAAAAGTCACTGAGTATACCACATTAGTTAGTGGACAAGGATACTAAACAGGTCATAGGTATAAAATATTGCTTATAGTCACTAAAAGTCGTCTAATGGTACCCAAATTACAATGGAAATTACGTTCTGGGTCTCAAGGGGTTAATAACAAGGCATTGTATGAGTAACAAATTTCCATTCTTTCATCAGATGTTTGGAAAAGATTGTGTGCATTGAAATATTCTCTCTCTCTCTCTCTCTCTCTCTCTCTCTCTCTCTCTCTCTCTCTCTCTCTCTCTCTCTCTCTCTCTCTCTCTCTCTCTCTCTCTCATACTTCTCATTCTCCCAACGTTTTTTCTCTTCTCTCTCTCTCTCTCTCTCTCTCTCTCTCTCTCTCTCTCTCTCTCTCTCTCTCTCTCTCTCTCTCTCTCTCTCTCTCTCCTCTCTCTCTCTCTCCTCTCTCTCTCTCTCTCTCTCCCCTCTTTTCTTCTCCCACTTCTTTTTTCTCTCTCTCTCTCTCTCTCTCTCTCTCTCTCTCTCTCTCTTCTCCCTCTCTCTCTCTCCTCTCCTCTCTCTCTCTCTCTCTCCTTCTCCTCTTCTCTCTCCTCTCTCTCTCTCTCTTCTCTCTCGTCTCTCTCGTTCTTCTCCTCTCTTTTCTCTCTCTCTCCTCCTCTTCTCTCTCTCTCATCTCTCTTCCTCTCTCTCTCTCTCTCTCTCTCTCTCTAGGCGTAGGAGTATGGGTGGGGAGAGGGGGGTCGAGTGTGCAGTGGCTCCCTCCACTTCTATAAATGGGAGGGCCAACAATGTGTATGTATGTATGTATGAACCCCTTCACGCCCAGATCTTTCCTTTGCTATAAAAAAATTGTCTTGTCGAGCCATAAAATTACGAAAAGTCACTGAATATACCCAATTAGTTAGTGGACAAGGATACTAAACAGGTCATAGCTATAAATTATTGCTTATATTCATGAAAATGTTCTAATGGTACTCAAATTACAATGGAAATTACGTTCTGGGCCTCAAGGGGTTAACTTCACCAACCCTTTCATCAACCCTTGACCAGTATTTCCCTATTTCCTTTTTAAGCCTAGATTTTAAAAAGGAAATAGGGAAAAACTGGTTCACAAATAGGGTGGTGAATGATTGGCAAGGACTCAGTAGACAGGTAGTTAGTGTGGAGTCAATAGGGAGCTTTAAAAGGAGGCTGGACAGTGTTATGGATGGGGATGAAAGGTGGATGTAGGTAGTGTTAAGTAACAGGAACTACCTCGTGTAGGTCTCACGGCCTCTTGTAGCTTCCTTATGTTCTTATGAGAGAGAGAGAGAGAGAGCAGGAAACGTGAGCAAAGCATTACGGTATCAAGCTAACCTCGCTCATAAGAACATAAGGAAGCTACAAGAGGCTGGGAGACCTACACGTGGTAGTTCCTGTTACTTAACACTACCTACATCCACCTTTCATCCCCATCCATGAAATTATCCAGCCTCCTTTTAAAGCTCCCTATTGACTCCACACTACACCTGTCTACTGAGTCCTTGACAATCATTCACCACCCTATTTGTAAACCAAGTTTTTCCCTATTTCCTTTTTAAATCTAGTACCTTCGTGGTCAAACAAAAACCCCTTGCATCCCCATCCATGAAATTCTTCTTATGTGCTTATATGAAGAGAGAGAGAGAGAGAGAGAGAGAGAGAGTGTATATTACCAGAAGTGAGGAGGGGAGAAGAGGGAGGGAAGAATCCTGTCTAGAGAAGTGGTTTAAAAAGAGGCTGGATAATTTCATGGATGGGGATGAAAGGTGGATGTAGGTAGTGTTAAGTAACAGGAACTACCACGTGTAGGTCTCACAGCCTCTTGTAGCTTCCTTATGTTCTTATGTTCTTATGTTCTTATGACCTCAGGGAATACTCACTAAAGCCTTCCTTATGTTCTTATGTCTCCCAGCCTCTTGTAGCTTCCTTATGTCACTATATTCTTATGTCTGGTGTAAATACATGTGGTTTCTCCCAGCCTCTTGTAGCTTCCTTATGTTCTTTTGTTCTTATCTATAGTGTGGCAGTGCTTAGGAAAGTAGAGACATGATCAGTGGTCTAGTTGATGCTACAAAGTGTTAGTGAGCGATTATAACGCTGGAGGTAAGAGGGAGGAAGGGTGCTACTGGGGGTAAAGAAGAGGGAGGGAAGGGCCTCCTCAAGAACCAAAGGTCTAACCGTACACTCTAGAAGAAGAGTAACGAGTTCCCTTGTTTTCCACACTCAAAGACACACCGGATAAGGAGAACTATCATGACTAAAAATCTCCCATACCTCACCGTGGTAAGTTCCTACATTACCACCACCTGTCTTCTCCACATAGGATATGAGCACTTTTTTAAACCCATCGTTTAAGAACCAAACAGACTTTAAAGACCAAAGCAAACCCAAACGCACTAAAGACCCCAAACGACCTTTTATAGACCCCCAACTCTTTAAGACCCCAACCCCTTAAACCAACTCCTTTAGACCAACTCTTTTAAGACCCCCAACGCATTTATCAAGACCTCCGCTTTTAAAGACCCCAAACTCCTTTTAAAGACCCCAAACTCCTTTTAAAGACCCCAAACGCCTTTTAAAGACCCCCAAACGCCTTTTAAAGACCCCAAACTCCTTTTAAAGACCCCCAAACGCCTTTTAAAGACCCCAAACGCCTTTTAAAGACCCCCAAACTCTTTTAAAGACTCCAACATATACGTAAGCGTCCTGTCATGACCTTGGTCTCTGCCACGTCTTCCCCCCCATCGCTGTGCCCGTCCTACAGCTTTACCTCACCATCATCCCAGGGTCTTTCTTAACTCTAGAAAGAACCCTGCATCAGCCGTCATGCCACACTCCCCCCCGCCTGCTCGCATTGTCCCGTTTTCAGGAACAGTATGGCGCGTATACTCCTGAACGCGTCAGGTTACAGTTAGGGATGAATATCAGACAAGAAATGTTGTACCTTTGTGTGGGAATCACAATGAAGGTATTTTCGACACAATCCTGTGCTTAGTTTCGGAGCTACAGCCAAACGTCTTCACTAGGAAACCCCATTCCGGGCCTAGGGTTGGGGAATATGTGGCCTGTCCGCCCTTCCATGCTTTCCTCTTTCCACAATATACTAGTTATGGCCTTGGTCCTTGGCTGTCTGGCTTATGATTCATCCCTTTAACCCCTTCACGCCCAGATCTTTCCTTGGCTATATAAAATCGTCTGTTGTTAGCCATACAATTACGAAAAGTAACTGAATATACCAAATTTGTTAGTGGACAAGGATACTAAACTAGTCATATCTATAAAATATTGCTTATATTCACTAAAAAATCGTCTAATGGTGCCTACCCAAATAACAATGGAAATTACGCTCTGGATCTCAAGGGGTTAAGTTTTACGCCAGTGTCACAAATCACTCAAGAGAGGAAATACAATCAAGAAATTATTAACAATGACAACAAGAAGGTTGGCACATGCATAACTGTATGAGACTCGGCGATCTCGACGCGCCATTCGTCTGTTGTCACACGCTGTCACTCGAAAATTTTAGAGGCGGGCATTTATACAGTAACCTTTTGACACAGATGGTTTGTGCGCTCATAAGCCGCGGTGATAGAGAAAAGGAGGGGGGATAGACTGAGAGAGAGAGAGAGAGTGAGTATTAACCAATCGCATTCTTGTGTAAGTGGCTGGCGGAAACACGTACTGTATAGACGTGTAGCTTGACAACCTTGAGTGGCGCCGGGAACTATTTGTAGGGCTGGTGGAGACCTACTACTATCACTACTACTACTACTACTGCTACTACTTCTACTACCACTACTACTAATACTAATACTAATACTACTAATACTACTAATACTTCTACCACTACTACTACTACTATTACTACTATTACTACTACTACTACTACTACTAATACTAATACTAATACTAATACTAATACTACTATTACTAATACTACTACTGCTAATACTTCTACCACCAATACTTCTACCACTACTACCACTACTACTACTACTACTACTACTACTACTACTACTACTATTACTACTACTATACTATACTACACTACTACACCTACTACTACTACTACTACTATTACTGTTCTTATGATAGTGTTTTAGTAATCAATGGGGAGATTGGGGGAGGGAGGGAGGGAGGGAGGTATGGCAACGTATATACAATCTCTTCATTAAAAAGCCGTCCAGCTCCTGCCTATTCGATCTGCCCTTCTTAAATTCTTTCTATCCATTGTTGCCTCAGCCATACCTTGTGTGAGTCACGCTTAAGCTGTCGCAAGATCCTACCTGTGTGTGTGTGTGTGTGTGAAAGAGAGATAGAGAAATACGTGTTTTTCGATGTAAATTGGGTATAAATGTGTTTTTTGGTGCATTTATGTGTGTGAGAGAAAAAAAGAGACGGAGAGAGTACCAAATTACAGCGAAAGATATTATAATAGCTTACAGAAATAACTGTCCCAACTCTCTCTCTCTCTCTCTCTCTCTCTCTCTCTCTTCAGTGCCATATGACCTCTGATGTCCGGCACATTTCCCCCTTTTTGGCATTAAATCTCTCTCACACACACACACACACACACACACACACACACCCCTACGAACTTACAAGCGCGCCGGTAACTAGGTCAAAGGTCAAGGAGTATGACCTTTGCATTGTCACCCGGTACTCTATTTCTTAAGACCAAGCATACCTACAGTCCTCCCTCCAACCCGTCTCTCTCTCTCTCTCTCTCTCTCTCTCTCTCTCTCTCTCTCTCTCTCTCTCTCTCTCTCTCTCTCTCTCTCTCTCTTTGTATGTCTGTCTGGCTGTCTGTCTCTCTCTCTCTCTGTCTGTGTCTATCTCTGTCTGTCTGTCTGTCTGTCTCTCTATGTCTCTCTCTCTCTGCATGTCTGTCTCTCTGTCTCTCTTTGTATGTATGTCTCTCTCTCTGTCTCTCTGTCTCTCTCTCTCTCTCTCTCTCTCTCTCTCTCTCTCTCTCTCTCTCTCTCTCTCTCTCTCTCTCCCTCGAACCCGCCAAAAAACCCACATGCCTTTACCTCAATGGCACACTTTCACTCCCATAAAAACATCACATGAACAGAAGGAAGCCAGCGCTAGGAAAAAACCCAGAAATAACAAGATAGCAATAAAATAACCTTAAAAAAACCCCAGAAATAACAAGATTGCAATCAAATAACCTCGTAAAAAAAAAACAGAAATAACAAGATATCAACGGAAAAAAAAAAAATAATAATATGTCAATAAAAAAAACCCAGATATAACAAAATATAAAAACATAAGAACATAAGGAAGCTACAAGAGGCTGGGAGACCTACACGTAGTAGTTCCTGTTACTTAACACTACCTACATCCACCTTTCATCCCCATCCATGATATTATCCAGCCTAATTTTAAAGCGACGCCACACTGACCACCTGTCTACTGAGTCCATTCCAATCATTTACAACACTATTTGTGAACCAGTTTTTTCCTATTTCCTTTTTAAATCTACACTTTTCCAGTTTCACTCCGTTACTTATTGTTCTATCCTATATCTCACATCCCCTCCCGACCCAAGGCAGTCAGGGTAAAAGGTTGTCTGGCTGTCGATCTTTGAGCCAGGAGATGAAGGTATTTCCTTGTCATGCGAGGGAGGTCAGTCTGGTGTAGGGTCTGGCCAGGAAGTTTGTTAAATGGAGTAGTAGTAGTAGTAGTAGTAGTTGTTGTTGTAGTAGTAGTAGGCAAGGAGAGCAGGAAAAATTAACCCCTTCACACCCAGATAATTGCTTGGCTATAAAAAATCATATTGTCGAGCCATAAAATTACGAAAAGTGACTGAATATACCAAATCAGTTAGTGGACAAGGATACTAAACAGGTCATATCTATAAAATATTGCTTGTAGTCACAAAATCGTCTAATGGTACCCAAATTACACTGGAAATTACGTTCTGGGTCTCAAGGGGTTAAGGAGTGATACGTAGCTAGGTTTACTACGCTATATACACACTAAGAAAAAAAGGTGGAGAGAGAGAGAGAGAGAGAGAGAGAGAGAGAGAGAGAGAGACAGACAGACAGACAGACAGACAGACAGACAGACAGAAGACAGACAGACAGACAGAAGAGAGAGAGAGAGAGAGAGAGAGAGAGAGACAGACAGAGAAACAGACAGAGAGAGAGAGAGAGACAGACAGACAGGGAGAGAAGACAGACAGACAGACAGATATATATATAGAGAGAGAAAGAGAGAGACAGAGAGACATAGAGACAGACAGACAGACAGGGAGAGAGAGACAGACAGACAGAGAGAGAGATATATATGAGAGAGAGACAGAGAGACATAGAGAGAGAGAGACAGACAGACATACAGAGAGAGATAGAGACACAGAGAGAAGGATAAATGTAGTAGTAGAAGGAGAGAAGGTGCAAAATCTGTGACACCGATTTTGCACCTTCAATAAGGCTGCAAAGTTGCACTGACACATTTTGTACCTTTTTTTTCTTAGCGTGTAGGTTTACGTAAGTGGCATCAGCGACGTCAAGACTTGCCCCTCATGAAGTCAAGACCCGTCAACCTTTGTTCCCAATACTTAAGACCTGTTTTTGTATACACAACACACACACACACGCACACACACGCACACAGAGGCTTTATACGAGGTAACAAGGATGAAGGAACTAAGTCTAACAGGAGAGATTACTGAGTCTTTTAAAACGCTCTCTCTTTCTCTCTTTCGTGACAGCAACCACTTTAGTTTATTTATGTTATTGTTTATTTTTAGTTCTAGTTTTTAGTTTATAGACGAAGAATAAAGTTATTGTTTATCAAAGTTATTAAAGGAACAGTTATTAAAGGAACAGTTATTAAAGAAACAGTTAATAAAGGAACAGTTATTAAAGGAACAGTTATTAAAGGAACAGTTAATAAAGGAACAGTTATTAAAGGAACAGTTATTAAAGGAACAGTTAATAAAGGAACAGTTATTAAAGGAACTTAATAAAGGAACAGTTATTAAAGGAACAGTTATTAAAGGAACACTTAATAAAGGAACAGTTATTAAAGGAACAGTTATTAAAGGAACACTTAATAAAGGAACACTTATTAAAGGAACAGTTATTAAAGGAACAGTTATTAAAGGAACAGTTATTAAAGGAACACTTATTAAAGGAACAGTTATTAAAGGAACAGTTATTAAAGGAACAGTTATTAAAGGAACAGTTAATAAAGGAACAGTTAATAAAGGAACAGTTATTAAAGGAACAGTTAATAAAGGAACAGTTAATAAAGGAACAGTTATTAAAGGAACACTTAATAAAGGAACAGTTTTTGTAAGTAGGTGAGCAAGATCCAGTTCTCCGGAATTCGGTGACGCGATATTTTTTAAACTCATTTTTTATCCGTGTGTGTCTGCTATGTATGACTGTGTGTGTGTGTGTATGTATGACTGTGTGTGTGTGTGTGTATGACTGTGTGTGTGTGTACGTGCGTATACATTATGTGCATAGCGTCATAAACACTTACTAGCAATAAAAGAGAGAGAGAAAAAAAATTCAACTTAGCTACACTACATAATTTACTACCTGTACTATTACGATAGATTAATAGAAAGATACACACACACACACACACACTATCTCTCTCTCTCTCTCTCTCTCTCTCTCTCCGTGACAACAACTTTCTCTTAATTTTTTTTCCTTTCACTTGCAAATAGTTTCTCTCTCTCTCTCTCTCTCTCTCTCTCTCTCTCCTCTCTCTCCTCTCTCTCTCTCTCTCTCTCTCTCTCTCTCTCTCCCTTCGTGACAGAAACAACTTTCCCTCCTTAAATTTATTTCCTTTCACTTGCAACTCTCTCTCTCTCTCTCTCTCTCTCTCTCTCTCTCTCTCTCTCTCTCTCGCTCTGTTGATTTGTTAACACCTAATTACAATAGTGCATTTATTCTTTTAATAACACTATAGTCGCCACTGCACTAATGTCGCCAGGCGCCATATATTACGAATTTTAGCATCACTACAGACTTGTATGGGCCAATAAAGAGGCATGCACAGTAGTTAATATTATGTACCTGTCTTCAGTGGCACAAACAAATCGGTAGTGATGCTGAAATTTGTAATATTCGCCTGTAAAATTCGCCTGGCGACATTAGTGCAGTGGCGACTATACAGTAGCCACTTTACATATTTGGATCAGATCGCTTCTTAACTCGATCAATGCCTCAATCAATGGCTAGAGCGACACACACACACACACACCACACACACACACACACACACAGAGAGAGACACACACACATATATACACCTCCTTTGGTTCCATTGTTTAAGTTAGCTCACACACACACACACACACACACACACACACACGCACAGACACACACACACACACATACATACATACATACACACACACACACACTATCTAGGTCATCACAGGTCACTCGCTGGCTGGGTCTGTCTCTCTGTGTGTGTGTGTGTGTGTGTGTGTGTGTGTGTGTGTGTGTGTGTGTGTGTGTGTGGCATTGCTGTCTGAACCCCCTTTTACTTTTCAGGGGTCAATCTAGGCAGGTTTCAGCACTGACCTCAAACACACACACACACACACACACACACACACACACACACAGAGACACACACACAGACACAGACACACTCACACACACACACACACAAAATTTCGAAATATTTTTTTCTTTCTATTTTGCTGTGTAATATCTGCAAATAAGTATAGCCTACACATTGAATCATTCTCTCTCTCTCTCTCTCTCTCTCTCTCTCTCTCTCTCTCTCTCTCTCGCAACACTTTCACTCGTTGCCAAACAAGATTCTGCTCGCACAGTAATCGAGCTGAAAGACTGTCGAAGTTGTAAACCTTCAATATATTTATACACTTCATATATACTTATAATATATATATATATATATATATATTTACTATACTTATATATACTTCAATATATTGCCTTCCTGCACACAAACTCTTTCTCATCTCACATATACCAACCTAGAATTAAAAAGGAAATAGGGATAAACAGGTTCACAAATAGGGTGGTATATAATTGGCAAGGACTCAGTCGTCAGGTAGTTAGTGCGGAGTCCTTAGAGAGCTCAAGGAGGCTGGATAATTTCATGGATGGGGATGAAAGGTGGATGTAGGTAGTGTTAAGTAACAGGAACTACCTCGTGTAGGTCTCACAGCCTCTTGTAGCTTCCTTATTTTCTTATGTTCCTATGACCTCACTACTACCACTACTACTTCCACTTCTACTACTACTACTACTACTGCTATTACTACTACTACTACTACTACGTGTGTGTCTAGCCTGCACTGATATCCTGTTAAATGAATTCTTCGCAGCTTTCTCGATTTTCTTATGTTCTTAAATATATAGAAATGTATTACTAGACTCACGAGGTCATAAGGCATTTAATTAATGTACTTATATACCATAGCGATCTTTATATTATGGCTGCGTCACCACTACCCCCCCCCCCCCCCCCCCTCCTGACTCCCCCCCCCTAAAAATAATATCAAACCAGTCTGAAAGCAACCTTGATGAGTTCGTTTTTTTTTTTTTTTTTTTTTTTTTTTTTTTTTTTTACGAGATCTAGCTGTTTGTTACCTTTGAATTGATTATCATTTTTGAAGAACTTGTCGTGGCACTGACTACACACACACACACACGTACACACACACAGTACACGCACACAGTACATACACACACACACACACACACAGTACACACACACACACACACACACATATGTACACACACACACACAAGCACACACACACACGTATACACACAAAACACCACACACACACTCACACACTCACACACACACGTACATTGTTCTGCCATGAGAAGTCTAGTATTTGTATTATATATATTTTTTTACACACACACGCACACACACACACACACACATACACACACACACACACACACACACACACACTAATTAATGCGAGTTATATTCGTTCATCATATCTGCGTCAGTTAAAATGCGTCAAGCTTAATTATTATTGAATTGCAAGTATTTATTTTGTCTTAGAAGTGCATGTTACATAATGGTGTAGTAGTAGTAGTAGTAGTAGTAGTAATAGTAGCAGTAGTAATAGTAGCAGTAGTAGTAATAGTAATAGTAGTAGTAGTAGTAGTAGTAGTAGTAGTAGTAGTAGTAGTAGTGAGGCCATAAGAACATAAGAAAATAAGGAAGCTACAAGAGGCTGGGAGACCTACACGAGGTAGTTCCTGTCACCTAACACTACCTACATCCACCTTTCATCCCCATCCATGAAATTATCCAGAATCCTTTTAAAGCTCTCTAATGACTCCGCACTAACCACCTGTCTACTGAGTCCATGCCAATCCTTCACCACCGTATTTGTGAACCCGTGTTTCCCTATTTCCTTTTTAAATCTACGCTTTTCCAGCTTGAATCCTTTGTTCTACCCGGATTGCTAGCCGTAACAACTTTTCCTACATCTCCTTTATTGTATATAATAATAACTAGGTGTTGTTTTTAGCTGGCGATCTTAGTGTAGGTCACCACTCGGTTGATATTTCGGTAATTTGTTCATTTATAGCCACAATATAACACAGATGAAGACACAAAATGACACAGACTCCAGATAGCCCCTTAATTCTAACTTTCCTGAAATCATGGATGTAGAAATGTAAGTATTAACGCCACCACACGTCTGTAAATCAAAAATAAACGTTGTCCTGGCGACTTTAGTGTATGCTACTCACGCTATGAGCTTCATGTTGGCACAAAGAAGGTCCCTCGTGAAGTGAGGCGAAGGGGAGGTGTGAGGTGTGTTTATATACGACCTTCAAAGCTCTCTCTCTCTCCTTCGACCCTCACCTTATGCCTGTCTCCTCCTACATGCACTCCTCTCTCTCTCTCTCTCTCTCTCTCTCTCTCATCATGCACTCCCCTCTCTCCTCTCTCTCTCCTCTCTCTCTCTCTCTCTCTCTCTCTCTCTCTCTCTCTCTCTCTCTCTCTCTCTCTCTCTCCAAAACACGTTTTTCCCCTTTCCCCGTTTTACTCTCTCACTCTCATCCTCTACACTCATCTCTCTCTCTCTCTCTCTCTCTCTCTCTCTCTCTCTCTCTCTCTCTCTCTCTCTCTCTCTCCCAGCACGTTTTGGCCCTTTTACTTTCTCTTATCATGTTTCCTATTCCTTTCCCTATTCATTTTCCTTTTTTTTCCCCTCCCCCTTCCTTCCCTTCAGTCCCCCCTGCCCCCCCCTTCCTTCCCTTCAGTCCCCCCTCCCCCCTCCCCTTCCTTCCCTTCAGTCCCCCCTGCGCCCCCCCTTCCTTCCCTTCAGTCCCCCCTGCGCCCCCCCCTTCCTTCCCTTCAGTCCCCCCTGCGCCCCCCCCTTCCTTCCCTTCAGTCCCCCCTGCGCCCCCCCCTTCCTTCCCTTCAGTCCCCCCTCCGCCCCCCCCCCCTTCCTTCCCTTCAGTCCCCCCTCCGCCCCCCCCCCCTTCCTTCCCTTCAGTCCCCCCTCCGCCCCCCCCTCTTCCTTCCCTTCAGTCCCCCCTCCGCCCCCCCCCTTCCTTCCCTTCAGTCCCCCTTCCTTCCCTTCAGTCCCCCCTCCCCCCCCCCCCTTCCTTCCCTTCAGTCCCCCCTCCGCCCCCCCCCCCCTTCCTTCCCTTCAGTCCCCCCTCCGCCCCCCCCTTCCTTCCCTTCAACCCGTCAGGGTGGCGCGGTTGGTAGAGTTACTGGCTAGCGTGTGCAGCGTACGTCCCGGCGCATTCGGTCAGCGGTTCGAGTCCACCAAGTTCGTCCTGGCGTGGTGGCGCTTTGTGTAGTTAATAACCTTGTAGTTGTTACTTGCAAAGTGTCTACCGTAGATAGGATCAAAGTATCTTATATCCTTCCCTTCAGTCCCCCGCCCAGCCCCTTTCCTTGCCCCTCCTTAATTCAGTCCCCGTATTTAAGATTCAGTTTCAATGTACTATTTGGTATAGACTATAGACCTTGGGATATTTTTGTCTATCTTAGCAGTAGTAGTAGTAGTAGTAGTGGTAGTATAGTAGCAATAGTAGTAGTAGTAGTAATATTGTAGCAATAGTAGTAGTGGTAGTAGAAGCAGTATACATAGTAGAAGTAGTAGTAGTAGTAGTAGTAGCAGTGGTAGTAGCAATAGCTAGTAGTAGTAGTTTTATATAGACCTTGGGGTATTTTCCGTCTATCTAGGTATTTCTGGAGGACAGTCTTGGGATTTCTGTGGGGATTAAAATCATTATTCAAGTATTTCTTCACTAGTTTATCTCAAGGTCATATATGTACCATATTTAGGGTTCAGTTTCAATGTATTTTGTATAGACCTTGGGATATTTTCTGTCTTTCTTGGGATTTTTAGAGGAGCAGGCTTGGGATTTTTTCTGTCTTTCTTGGGATTTTTAGGAAGCATTCTTGGGATTTCTGAAAAGGCGTAGTGGCAACTCTGTTTGTTTACCCCAGAGTAACATCACAACGCCGAGTTTTCCAGACCTATTTTACCCCACCACTCTTGCCCCAGTGTGTGCCCCGCCCCGCCGTGCCCTGACCCGCCACGGAGGCTATAGGTAAGCAGGTTAAACTAGGTGAGACACACCTTGTTTGGGAAATGTGTGGGTGGTGGGTTGACATGTCCAAATGGGTGTTGCTGTAACGCCAGACTCGTCATTTTCTTCCTCTTCTTGTGACCTTTGACGCTTAGTATTGCTTCCTACGTCCTCTTCAAACGGTTACAGGGAGTTTCGTACACCAGTTGTTTCGTACCCAGGTTTTGTTAGTTGTTTCGTACACTGATTTTGAGTTTTTTCGTACGTACCTGGTGTCGTTTCGTAACTAGTAGTCAAGTTCAACTCTGCTGAGTGTACGAAACGACGGTACATTTCTAGCGTTTGCCCATACTCTTCCCCTTCCCCCAAACAAGAGAATTACATACCCACACACACACACGCCCACCCCAGCCATCACACCAACCATTACCCCGCCCCACACACAAGCTAGCCCCGCCCCATACACACACACACACGCCCACCCCAGTCATCACACCAATAATCTAACCTAACCTCCTTCAGGGGAGGGTTCCGCCCCCCTTGACCCCCCGATAATCTAACCTAACCTCTTAACAGTAGATTTTTACAACACCCCTAACTCACAAACTATGTGGTTGCGACGCATGCTTTGTACCCCAGCCAAATATCCTGTATTGCCCCAGGTCCCCAAGCTTGTTTTGGGGGAGAGGGGGGAGTATGGGCAAACACTAGAATAATACCGAAACGACTATGGTTTCATATAGGCTACGTAACTACTGTTTTGGTGTACGAAACAACCTGTGTACGAACTGATTGCACCCCCTTCACACTTGGTCTCCTTAGTTAACAGCCTTGTTAACTCTCCTTGGCTATTTTACCTACTGGGACGCTATACTGTACTACAACCATTTCATTAGGTTTTTTTTTTTTTCTCTCTCTCTTTCTTTTACATTTGTGCCTATAGCGCCTGTAGGCAGTGGTGACCCAGGGGTGGGATGGTAGGCCCTGGAGGTTCCCTTGAGGGCTGTGATGGTTGGTCCTCACCCATGGTGGTACAGGCAGGATTGTTATAGTGACGCCTGTGATTAGAGGCTCATGCCGCCCCCCTGTGTCCTCCGATGCACTCGCCATCGAAGGTAGAGTTGATGGGCAGGGCATGTGGGTGTTCTTAGGCCACTCGACGGTGCAGAAAGATTTTGGTTTTCGTCGGGGATCGATCTTGGGTCACCGAGAACACCAGTCGGAGACGCTAACCACTCCGCTACCGCCCTCCCATTATACCAACACCCTATCATATACGTCATTTTTCTGAACTGGACGTGGCTGTCATGTCATTTTGGCGTGAGTGCATGAGTCGCCGTGCCAGTGTGGGGAGTGTCACGTCCTGTCACCGTCCTGTCACGGGTTACATGTCTACTCGCCTGCTTAACCCCTTGAGACCCAGAACGTAATTTCCATTGTAATTTGACTACCATAAGACGATTTTTAGTGAATATAAGCAATGTTTTATACCTATGACCTGTTTAGTATCGTTGTCCACTAACTAATTTGGTATATTAAGTGACTTTTCGTAATTTTATGGCTCGACAGCATACAATTTATTATAGCCAAGGGAAGATCTGGGCGTGAAGGGGTTAAAAAAATCATTCGCCTACCGTCAATAACACTATAGTCGCCAGTCACTCGCCACTGCACTAATGTCGCCAGGCACAATATATTACCAATTTTAGCATTACTACAGACTTGTATGTGTCGCTGAAGAAGCATGCACAGTAGTTTATATTATGTACATCACACTACATGTCTTCAGTGGCACATACAAGTCTGTAGTGATGCTAAAATTGGTAATATATGGCGCCTGGCGACAGTAGTGCAGGTGGCGACTATAGTGTTATCTACGGTAGGTAAAGAAAGTTGTGGAGTAATTGAGTTTTTCCAGACAGCAACTTCCATGGACTGGACAAACTCTGTACTGTTAGTTACAAGATGTTATGGTATTATTTGGGTAGTGGGCATTTAAAAGTCCTGAGATTCATACCTACATTATTGTGTAGATTTCTTCATTCTGATTATTTTGAACCCCATTGCCCATGGCGCAGTGCTGGAATAATAATGGCATATAACTACATGTACAGTACTAACGAAAATCTACCATTATTTCAGCCAGAAACGGTTAAGTTAGGTTACATCAGATTAAGTTAGGTGGGGTTTGGTTTAGTAATAGATGATATCAAGAAAAATAGCAAATGATTAATACTATGGCAGTGTGAATTGAAGCAAGGTTTGCGGGGCGGGGCGGGGTGGGGCGGGCCGGGCATCCCCCCACACCTTTAGGGGAGGCGGTAGCAGAGTGGTTAGTATCTCCGACTGGCGTTCTTGGTGACCCAAGTTCGATCCCCGACGAAAACCAAAACCTTTCAGCACCGTCGAGTGGCCTAAGAACACCCACATGCCCTGCCCATTAACTCTACCTTCGATTGCGAGTGCATCGGAGGACACAGGGGGGCGGCATGAGCCTCTAATCACAGGCGTCACTATAAAAATCCTGCCTGCACCACCACGGGCGAAGATCAACCATCACAGCCCTCAAGTGAACCTACAGAGCCTGCCATGCGAGCCCTGGGTCACCACTGCCTACAGGTGCTATAGGCACAATAGAAGTGCCTAAGTGCAATAGAAGGTAGAAGAAAAAAAAAGAAAAAAAACCTGTAGACATAATTGACTCGACAAAAACGAGTGCCATGAGTTGAAAAAGGAGTGCATGATGAGAGAGAGAGAGAGAGAGAGAGAGAGAGAGAGAGAGAGAGAGAGAGAGAGAGAGAGAGAGAGAGAGAGAGAGAGAGAGAGAGAGGAGTGTATGATGAGAGAGAGAGTGCCAGATTCAATCTAAACACATTAAAACTATTCAGGAAAACTTATCAAAATCAGTGAAACGCCGCTACCAAAATTTTTCCGAAAATCAGAATATGTCTCCTCGCCTGCGTCAAGAAATCATTCACCCCAAGAAAGTTGTGGAGTAATTCAGTTTTTTCCAGACAAAGCAACTCTGATGAACAAACTCTGTACTGTTATTTACAAGCTATTATTAGTGAACGCTATTATTTGTGAACCAGTTTCTCCCTATTTCCTTTTTAACCCCTTGAGACCCAGAACGTAATTTCCATTGTTATTTGGGTACCATTAGACGATTTGTAGTGAATATAAGCAATGTTTTATAGATATGACCTGTTTAGTATCCTTGTCCACTAACTATTTTGGTATATTCAGTGACTTTTCGTAATTTTATGGCTAACAACAGACAATTTTTTATAGCAAAGGAAAGATCTAGGCGTGAAGGGGTTAAATCTATGGATGGGATGGGAATGAAAGGTGGATGTAGGTAGTGTTAAGTAACAGGAACTACCTCGTGTAGGTCTAACGGCCTCTTGTAGCTTCAATTCTTATGTTCTGATGTTCTTTCAATGGATGTGTTTGATATAGAAAAAGATTGTATTGTAATGAAATGATTTATTGAAGGCTTTTGTTAAATTAAAACTCCCTATTGATTGTACTGTAATGAAATGGTTTATCTATAGGGAAGACTTGTAGTTAGTTGAGTTAGCTGTTAAACCTTGGGCGGTGAGGGTGGGTGAAGGCAAATGTGGATTATTTGAGGAGGAAGGAGAGGAAACATGTGGATGAAGGGAAAGGTGGAGCGCATTCGTTGTGGATTATTCAACGTAAACCATCTAAAAGCGTAATATTTTTTTATGTGTGTCGATTCAGCCAAGGATTAGTAAGATACTGCCATCATAAGAAAATAAGGAAGCTACAAGAGGCCGCGAGACCTACACGTGGTACAGGTTGAAGTTCCCAAACTCGGCATCCCAAGACTCGGCAACACCCAAAACTCGGCTATGGTTCCGGATTTTCCAAAACACGGCAGAACACCCAAAACACGGCCCGTAGTTGCCGGGTCGGCCGCTGGGTGCCACCACACTAGGCCGCTTGGTTTCTTATCGGTGAAATATAGCTTTTTTCCTACATATTGAAGTATACAAGCCTCTTTTTAGAATAATTTTGTCACCCTCACCACATTATAATGGACTCAGTGACCTAGTTTCGGGGTAGGGAGGGATTATCTAACTACCTTAATTTTTTTCATGTGATTTTCATGCTTTTTTTCCCCTTAATATATCTACGTTCTAAAAGTCGGAAAATTCCATTACTCGGCTCGGCGCTGGTCCCGAGGTTGCCGAGTTTGGGAACTTCAACCTGTAGTTCCTTTATAATGGTAGGCATCAGGGTTGTCTTCCAAGTGTCTATACAAAATTGGTACTCATCTCCATTGGATTGGTTGCCCTCAGTTCAGTACAGTTGTGGGTCGGGAGTCAGGCCTTTTTCAACGGCACTCCCTGACGTGTTTCTTCTTGCTGTCTGGGTCTTTAATTAGTTGTCTTCTCTTATTCTATCTTATTAGTTTCTTTCTTTTTCTTTCTTCTTATTTTCTCTGGTCATCCAAAAACTGTTGATTGTTCTTTTTGCTTCTTCCACATTCCCATCTCCAAACCAATACTCCCCCACTATAGCCTCTTCCTCCTCTAGGTAAGGTTGTTGTAGCCTCACACTTTTCTTTCTTTCATTACTGTAGGCTGGACACCATAGCAGAAAATGTTTTAAGTCCTCCTTTTCCGCCCCACATAAATCACAAGTTATTTCTTCTCCCCAGAACTTCCTTCTGTCATTTAATTGTAGGTTGTTTGTCCTGCACTTAAACAGTAGTTCTGAAGCTTGGTCATTACTGTATACTTCTTCTTGGCCGCCCTTTGTTATGTATTTGTCAGGGCTGCCATTCTGCACATAAGCCCGTCAGGGTGGCAAGGTTGGTAGAGACGTGAGCTCGCAATGTGCAGCGTCCCTGTGCATTCGGTCAGCGGTTCGAGTCCGCCTAGTTCGTGCTGACGTGGCGGCGCTTTGTATAGTCAATAACCTTGTAGTTGGTACTTGCAAAGTGTCTAGATAGGATGAAAATCTTATCTTATCTATTCTGCACATAAGGATACAATTAGTAAATAAGTAAGACATGAATGCAAAGGGCATGGATGTGAGATATTCAAATTGTATTTTGTTGTAATTAGGTAAAAATATAGGTACATAAATAGAGATGTTACTCAACTCAACATTGCTATTATAAGTGAAAGGCTACAAGCTCCTCAGAAAATAGGGTTAATCTAGAATCACACAGGCATCATCATCATCATCATCATCATCTGGTTTCTGGCCCTTCTGATCCCCCCTTTTGTTAGCCTGCCTATCGTCTACCTCCTCCTCCTCCTCCTCCTCTTCTTAGATCAGTAGGGGGGGAGCGGGGCAGGTTGCATCGAGGGTAGGTTGCATCATTGCCTCTAACTCGCATGTTATCACACGTACATCGTCTTAATACTACTACTACTACTATAACTACAACAATAATAATAATAATAAAAAAAGTTAATGCGAGTTAGAGGCAATGATGCAACCTACCCTCGATGCAACCTGCCCCGCTCTCCCCTATACAGGTTGAAGCTCCCAAACTCGGCATCCCAAGACTCGGCAACACCCAAAACTCGGCTATGGTTCCGGATTTTCCAAAACACGACAGAACACCCAAAACCCGGCGCATAGTTGCCGGGTCAGCCGCTGGGTGCCACCACACTAGGCCGCTTGGTTTCTTATCGGTGAAATATAGCTTTTTTCCTACATATTGAAGTATACAATCCTCTTTTTAGAATAATTTTGTCACCCTCACCACATTATAATGGACTCAGTGACCTAGTTTTGGGGTAGGGAGGGATTATCTAACTACCTTAATTTTTTTCATGTGATTTTCATGCTTTTTTTCCCCTTAATATATCTACGTTCTAAAAGTCGGAAAATTCCATTACTCGGCTCGGCGCTGGTCCCGAGGTTGCCGAGTTTGGGAACTTCAACCTGTACTACTTCTTGCTGCTTAAACTTTATGCACAAGCAATGATGGCAGTATCTGAAAGGAAGAGAATGCCAAATGACTACATTGTATACAGAGGCAGAATGTGTGTGTGGTAATGATAGGCCTAGGGTTAATGCTGTATTTTCTTTTACAGATCGACGACCATGACGGAGGAAATATTATCTCTCAAGTGGAACAACCATCACACCACTTTTTTTCATGTCTTGTCAAATGTGAGGCTAAAGGTAACTCACTTATTCTTACAGTACTATATATGAACTAATACTTAAGGCATTTTCTGTGGGGATCCTGGTTGTAACCAAATTTTTTTCGGTTGCTCAAATTTCAATCCCTGTTCAACCATCCAGGGAAGATGATTGGCCCGACCCGCAAACATTTGTTGTTGTTGTTGTGACCGTTTGCAACCGAAAATTTTCCGATTGCAACCAAAAATCCCCCGCAGAAAATGCCTTTATACTACTACTTCTACTACTACTACAACAACAATAACAATAACAAAAACAACTACTACTACTACTACTACTACTACTACTACTACTACTACTACTACTACTACTACTACTACAGGGAGGTCCCGAAGATACGGCAGTTAGCAGTTAGGTTCCACCTGGCATACTTGTAAAGCGAAATCTCGTATAACGAAACACATAACTAATGGTAAAATATAGGTTTGGTTACAGGACCATCAATTTAAAAAAAAAAAAAAAAAAAAAAAAAAAACGTGTTTTTCAAGCTAAAATAAACTAGCAAACACAACAAACACACAGCGTCTATATTACCCACACTGTACTACCTATTCGGTAGAAAAAGCATTCTGAAAGAAAATAGCACACAAAATAACATAACTGCACATTAATTAAACATAAAACATGCATAACAAGCAAAAAAGACGTTGTACTGTAGGGGACGCCGCGTGATACAAAAGAGGGTAGTGTAGAGGTCCTAAGATTGGGGCAGCACACCTGGCTAATTACCCCTAAGGATCAGGCCGCGCCATATGCTTAATTACCCTTCAGGTCATTGATTGCAGTCCCAAGGTTGGAGCCGCATACCTGGCTAATTACCCCTAAGGATCAGGCCGTGCCATATGCTTAATTACCCTTCAGGTCACTGATTGCGGTCCCAAGGTTGGAGCCGCACACCTGGCTAATTACCACTAAATGTCAGGCCGCGCCATATGCTTAATTACCCTTCAGGTCACTGATTGCGGTCCCAAGGTTGGAGCCGCACACCTGGCTAATTACCACTAAATGTCAGGCCGCGCCATATGCTTAATTACCCTTCAGGTCACGGCTTGCTAGGGGTGACCTGACTGGGGTCAACCAAATCCCCCTTTGTCCAGACTGGGAGTGGTAGGGCGAGTATTTTGAACTTGATAATTTTACTCACCCCAGTTTGAATGTTGTAGCATTGGATTTTCGATCTCGTATATTGAAAATAGACCCTAATTTACACATCTCGTATCATCGGAGTCTCGTACACCGAATGCTCGTATAACGGGACCTCCCTGTACTACTGAAGGGAATACTTCGCTTCTTCTAATTTTCAGCTGTAAATGTTATCAAAAATTATGTACATTTTATCATAGTCAACCATATTATCAGGTAAACATAGGCATCATTTTAAGCATACAAAAATCATTCATAAATAATATCCTGTACTAAGCATACAAAATAATTCTACATTTTGTATGCTTGGTTCAAAAGATATGACATTTTTAACATTGAAACATTTTGAAGCCATTTTCGTAGTTTTTTATTGACGGCGCTTATTGACTTTCTGAAATAAACGCCTCATATATTCTTATTTATACATATTCTTACTTACTTATAGTACTATATATATTCTTACTTAATCTTATATGTACTGTACTATTATATATTCTTATACTTATTATTACTTATAACTTATTCAGCTTTTGCTCTATAAATTTTTCAAGTCATTTTGCATTTGTGATCATTTCAATGGACGAATATTCTATTTTTTTAACGAGGCAAGATTTCCATTCTATCTTAAGGTCCCATGCTTAAAATGATGCCTGTGTTTACCTGATAATATGGTTAACTATGATAAAATGTACATAATTTTTGATAACATTTACAGCTGAAATTAAGAAGAAGCATAGTATTCCCTTCAGCAGTAGTAGTAGTAGTAGTAGCAGCAGCAGTAGTTTTTGTAGTAGTAAAAGTAGTAGTAAAAGTAGTAGTAGTAGTAGCAGTAGTAGTAGTAGTAGTAATATTAGTTGTTTTTTTGTTATTGTTGTTGTTGTAGTAGTAGTAGTAGTAGTAATAGTAGTAGTTGTTTTTGTTGTTATTGTTGTTGTAGTAGTAGTAGTAGTAGTAGTAGTAGTAGTAGTAGTAGTAGTAGTAGAAGTAGTAGTAGTTAGTAGTAGTAGTTAGTAGCAGTTGTTGTTTTTGTTGTTATTGCAGTAGCAGTAGTAGTAGTAGTAGTAGTAGTAGTAGAAGTAGTCATGGTTAATAATAGGCCTACACCCACCCTTGTTCCCCAGGAGGCCTATTCTGATGCCAACCCTTCCTCCTCCTACTCCCTCCCTAGTAATAGCAGTAGTAGTAGCAGTAGTAGTAGTAGTAGTAGTAGTAGTAGTAGTAGTAGTAGTAGTAGTAGCAGCAGTCATGGTTAATAGGCCTACCCTTGTTCCCCAGGAGGCCTACTCAGACGCTACCGTGGCGTGCGAGGGCAAGTTCTTCCCGGTGCACAAGCTGGTGATGTCCTCGTGCAGCGACTACT
The DNA here is from genome assembly GCA_016584305.1 of Chionoecetes opilio. Taxonomy (NCBI): domain Eukaryota; kingdom Metazoa; phylum Arthropoda; class Malacostraca; order Decapoda; family Majidae; genus Chionoecetes; species Chionoecetes opilio. The sequence continues at coordinate 194,647 of JACEEZ010023553.1, forward strand.
TTGAGCAGATCTTCCTGTCCGTGCAGTGCAGACACCCGGTGATTGTGCTGAAGGACATCACCCACCAGCACATGGACCTCCTGCTCAGCTACATGTATCTGGGAGAGGTCAAGGTAAGGTCAGGTCAACTTAGGTGGGCGACTTAGGGCAACTTAGGGCATGATTTAACCTGTCATTTCATAAGCTAGTTTAACCCCTTGGGACCCAGAACGTAATTTCCATTGTAATTTGACTACCTTTACACGATTTTTAGTGAATATAAGCAATATTTTATAGATATGGTAGGTCAGGTCAACTCAGGTGGCCGTGATTTAACCTGTCACTTCATCAGCTATGTTAACCTGTGTAAAATTTTAACAGATTTGTTTTACAGTAGGGCATTTTTAGCTCATTTTTAGCTGTATTTTACTCTGAGAAGCACATGACCTCCTGCTCAGCTGCATGTATCTGGGAGAGGTCAAGGTAAGGTCAGGTCAACTTAGGTCGGCGTGATTTAACCTGTCATTTCATAGTTACAGGTATTATTTTACATAGTTACATATCTACATAAGCTTCTTTTTTCTTTTTTATTAAATTAGTTTTTTGGGGGTATTATTTTACATATACTTATACTGTACTATAGTCTATTTTTTTTATTAGGGTCAAAATGCAGTAAGGAAGCCACGCCCCCTGCCTCCCCTTCTATTCTACGGGGCAGCTGATTGGTGCATTCCTCGTATCATCACTACCAATCACAATATCTTCACTACTTAACAGCGGCGTGACCACTGGACAGAGGAATCATCACTACAGAGGGATTTTTGATTTTGTCACCTTCTGTAGTGAAGATTGCTCTGTCCAGTGGTCACGCAAGTAGTGAAGATATTGTGATTGGTAGTGATGATACGAGGAATGCACCAATCAGCTGCCCCGTAGAATAGAATGGGAGGCAGGGGGCGTGGCTTCCTTACTGCATTTTGACCATAATAAAAAAAATAGACTATAGTTACATTATTTTACATATATACATTATTATTTTACATTTTGGTATTATTACACAGGCATAACTTTAACCCCTTGAGGCCCAGAACGTAATTTCCATTGTAATTTGACAACCATTACCCGATTTTTAGTGACTATAAGCAATACTTTATAGATATGACCTGTTTAGTATCCTTGTCCACTAACTAATTTGATATATTCAGTTGCTTTTCGTTATTTTATGGCTAACAACAGACCATTTTATATAGCCAAGGAAAGATCTGGGCCTCAAGGGGTTAACCTGTCACTTCATAAGCTATTTTAAGCTATGTATAATAATAACAGATTTTTTTTACAATAGGGCATTTTTTAGCTTATTTTTAGCTCTATTTGACCCCTTCACGCCCAGATCTTTCCTTTGCTACATGAAATCGTCTGTTGTCAGCCATAAAACTACGAAAAAGTAACTAAATAAACCAAATTAGCTAATGGACAAGGATATTAAACATGTCATATCTATATAATATTGCTTATGTTCATTAAAAATCATCTAATGGTGGTTAAGTTACAATGGAAATTACGTTCTGGGCCTCAAGGGGTTAAAGTTTGCTTCATCCCACTCACTGCTCCTTCCTTCTTCAAAATGTGTGGAAAAGCGTAGATTTAAAAAGGAAATAGGGAGAAACTGGTTCACAAATAGGGTGGTGAATGATTGGCATGGACTCAGTCGTCAGGTGGTTAATACGGAGTCTATTGGGGTCTTTAAAAGGAGTCTGGATAAATTAATGGATGGGGAAGAGAGGTGGATGTAGGTAGTGTTAAGTAACAGGAACTACCTCGTGTAGGTCTCGGCCTCTTGTAGCTTCCTTATTTTCTTATGTTCTTATGTTCTTCAGGTGGCGCGAGGAGACCTTCAAGGGCTACTTAGGGCCGCCGAGTGTCTCAGAATCAAGGGCCTGGCTGTACCCGACGAGGCCCCGGTGAAGGAGGAACAGTCACCCTCCGCCACAGACTCCGAAGGCGACCCCAGTCCACCCAGGAAGCGGCTCAGGGCGGAAGAGGTCGTCAGTCCACCCGAGATCACCCACTTGCCCACCCCTCAGACTCAGCCGCCGCCACAGAACACTGCCGACTTTTCCTCACAGTACCAGGACCAAGAAAACAGGGAATTCTTTGATCTACAGGTAATACTTCTTAATAATACTTAATACAGTAAAACCTCTCATATCCGGACTAATTGGGCCAAGGAATGGTCCGAGTAATGCAAGGATCCGAATAATGGGAGGATTATATATGGGGGGATATGTAAACAAAAAAAAAAAATAATAATAATAATAATTCTTGGTGCATATATAGCTAGGAAATTTCGACCCCTAAAAAAAAAAATAATAAATAAAAACATTCTAGGTATATATATAGCTAGGAAATTTCGACCCCTTAAAAAAAAAAAAAAAAAAAAAATGAGAAGGTCCGAATAATGTCCAAGTCCGAATAATGAGTGTCCGAATACGAGAGGTTTTACTGTACTTCTTATGTTCTTATGTAATACTGCCTCGTGTAGGTCTCACAGCCTCTTGTAGCTTCCTTATTTTCTTATGTTCTTATGTACTGCAGGAAAACAGGGAATTCTTTGATCTTCAGGTAATAGTTCTTAATAATACTTAATACTTCTTATGTTATACTGCCTCGTGTAGGTCTCACAGCCTCTTGTAGCTTCCTTATTTTCTTATGTTCTTATATACTGCAGGAAAACAGGGAATTCTTTGTTCTTCAGGTAATAGTTCTTAACCCCTTCACTGCGGCTGGTACAAATACGGTCTCTCAGGTATTTAAGGTTTCACTATGGCTGGTACATATATGGTTTCTGTATTTAAACTGCGCGCTCAATGATATTATGGGTAAATATTCGTTGTGATAGGCTTGTATGGCAACAGTGTCAAGTGTTGCGATATAATAGAACCTCTTTTTCTGCTTGAGTGAGTTAGTATGACTAATAAGGTCAAGCGGTACAGTACGACGTGTTGACACTGCCGCGCCCTCTACTTCAATGGCGAGGCTAAATAGTCAAGATATTCAATATATTCTTGATGGCTATAAAACAGAAGGATGAATGAATGCATGAATGCATGAATGAAGCATTTATGTACCAAAATAAGCTGTATTATGTTGAGTAGTAAGTAGTTTCATTGTGCGCCTGGCAGCACGGTCACGGCCCTGTTGCTGCACTTTGACGTAACTCTTCACTTAGCTGGTAGCCTCCACCAAGACCAAACATAGATTTTCTGGTATGGAATGAGCATCCTATTCATTTAGGCACTTTAAAATATGATCAGTAATTATTTTATATTTTAATTAAACCTGCCGCACAGGGGGGTAGGCCTATGAATTTTATATCCGCAGTGAAGGGGTTAATAATACTTAATACTTCTTATGTAATACTGCCTCGTGTAGGTCTCACAGCCTCTTGTAGCTTCCTTATTTTCTTATGTTCTTATGTACTGCAGGAAAACAGGGAATTCTTTGTTCTTCAGGTAATAGTTCTTAATAATACTTAATACTTCTTATGTTATACTGCCTCGTGTAGGTCTCACAGCCTCTTGTAGCTTCCTTATTTTCTTATGTTCTTATGTACTGCAGGAAAACAGGGAATTCTTTGTTCTTCAGGTAATAGTTCTTAATAATACTTAACCCCTTCACGCCCAGATCTTTCCTTGGCTATAATAAAATGGTCTGTTGTCAGCCATAAAATTACAAAAAGTAACTAAATATACCAAATTTACTAGTGGACAAGGATACTAAACAGGTCATAGCTATAAAATATTGCTTATAGTCACTAGAAATTGTCTAATGGTAGCCAAATTACAATGGAAATTACGTTCTGGGCCTCAAGGTGTTAATTCTAATCATTCTTCCTTTGCCTCAGGAGTAAACACAGAAGCAAGTTTGCCTCAAGAATCAGAAATCACCAGTCAGCCAGAAGGCACACAAATGATTCATTGAAATGATCTTTAACCCCTTGAGACCCAGAACCTAATTTCCATTATAATTTGGCTACCATTAGACAATTTTAATAGATATAAGAAATATTTATAGGTATAACCCGTTTAGTATCCTTGTCGACTATCTCATTTGGTATATTAAGTTACTTTTCGTAATTTCATGGCTAACAACATGCAATTTTTTATTTAGCCAAGGAAATATCTACCGTAGATAACACTAAAGTCGCCAGGACAACGTTTTGTTTTTATTTACAGACGTGTGGTGGAGTTAATACTTACATTTCTACATCCATGATTTCAGGAAAGTTAGAAGGGGCTATCTGGAGAGTCTGTGTCATTTTGTGTCTTCATCTGTGTCATAGTAGGGCTATAAATGAACAAATTACAAAAATAAAACCGAGTGGCGACGTTGTTAACGGGACTACACGAAGGTCGCCAGCTAGTGTTTATGTAATGAGTGTCCTCCCGCTGTCGTCGTCGCCCGAAGAAAAAAAACGCGTCAGGCAATTTGAAACCGTCTAGACTTGCAGATACAAAGCATAAAACAACACTAACAGGGTAGATTATACAGTCATGATATAACCTACTGTGTATCATCTTCAGTGGCACAGACACAGCAGTAGTGATGCTATAATTTGTAATATATGGCGCCTGGTGACATTATTGCAGCTGGCGACTATACTGTTATCTACGGTAGGCGTGAAGGGGTTAAAAGCATAATCATGAGCATTCTTATGTTCTTATGTTCTTATGTTCTTATATTCTTATGTTATTATGTTCTTCTTATACTCTTCTTATGTTCTTATATTTATGTTCTTCTTATGTTCTTATTTTCTTATATTTTTACGTTCTTATTTTCTTATGCTTTTCTTATGTTCTTATGTTCTTATGCTCTTCTTATGTTCTTATGTTCTTATTTTCTTATGTTCTTATATTCTTATGTTCTTATATTCTTATTTTCTTATGTTCTTATTTTCTTATGTTCTTATTTTCTTATGTTCTTATGTTCTTATTTCTTATTTTCTTATGTTCTTATATTCTTATTTTCTTATGTTCTTATGTTCTTATGTTCTTATTTTCTTATATTCTTATGTTCTTATTTTCTTATGTTCTTATATTCTTATTTTCTTATGTTCTTATTTTCTTATGTTCTTATGTTCTTCTATGTTCTTATAGTTCTTATTTCTTATGTTCTTATGTTCTTATTTTCTTATGTTCTTATTTCTTATGTTCTTTTATATTTCTTATTTTCTTATGTTCTTATTTTCTTATGTTCTTATTTTCTTATTTTCTTATGTTCTTATGTTCTTATTTTCTTATTTTCTTATGTTCTTATATTCTTATTTTCTTATGTTCTTATGTTCTTATGTTCTTATTTTCTTATGTTCTTATTTTCTTATGTTCTTATGTTCTTATATTCTTATTTTCTTATTTTCTTATGTTCTTATGTTCTTATGTTCTTATATTCTTATTTTCTTATGTTCTTATGTTCTTATTTTCTTATGTTCTTATATTCTTATTTTCTTATGTTCTTATGTTCTTATTTTCTTATTTTCTTATGTTCTTATATTCTTATTTTCTTATGTTCTTATGTTATTATGTTCTTCTTATGCTCTTCTTATGTTTTTATATTCTTATGTTCTTCTTATGTTCTTATTTTCTTATATTCTTATGTTCTTATCTTCCTATGTTCTTATGTTCTTCTTATGTTCTTATATTCTAATGTTATTGTTATGTTATTGTTCAGGTTCAGCCGTTTGGAGACCCCGGCAATGGCGTGAAGGACGAAGTGAAGTATGACATGCAGCAGCAGCACAACGGCAGTGTCAGTAAAGGCGCGGGAGTGCCGTTGGGCCAGGGCATGGTGGCGGCAGCAGGCATCGGCACCCACCACCCCCACGCAGGACAGGTGAGACCCACGCTAAGAAAAGAATAGAGTACCTGGAACTGTCGCCGATCGGAACTCTCGCTGTCGTCGTCGAGTGTTCCAATTCTTGCTATTACAGGAGCCAATATATACATTTAATCAAGTGTTACCCGTGTTTGTGCATTCAGGGATGTAATACTATCGTTAGCTTGATCAGTTAGGTTAAGTTAGGTGCCATTGTCCAGGTTAGGTTAACATTTCAACGTCGACGAGAGTTCTAGTTTGTTGTTTCGGCGAGAATTCCCATCGGCGACAGTTCCATAAACCAAGAATAGGAGTGACTAAATGATGGTTTCTGTGGGATAGGAAATGGGGAGGAAAGGAATAGGAGTGATTAAATGATAGTTTCTGGTGGATAGGAAAAGGAAATTGGGATAGGAAATTGGGAGGAAAGGAATAGCAGTGATTAAATGATGGTTTCTGTGGGATAGGAAATGGAAATTGGGATAGGAAATGGGGATGAAAGGAATAGGAGTGATTATATGATAGTTTCTGAGGGATAGGAAATGGGGATGAAAGGAATAGGAGTGATCAAATGATGGTTTCTGTGGGATAGGAAATGGAAATGGGGATAGGAAATGGGGATGAAAGGAATAGGAGTGATTATATGATAGTTTCTGTGGGATTGGAAAAGGAAATTGGGATAGGAAATGGGGATGAAAGGAATAGGAGTGATTAAATGATAGTTTCTGGTGGATAGGAAAAGGAAATTGGGATAGGAAATGGGGATGAAAGGAATAGGAGTGATTATATGATAGTTTCTGAGGGATAGGAAATGGGGATGGGGATGAAAAGAATAGGAGTGATTAGATTATTGTTTCTAGTGGATAGGAAAAGGAAATGGGGATGAAAGGAATAGGAGTGATTATATGATAGTTTCTGTGGGATAGGAAATAGGGATGAAAAGAATAGAAGTGATTAAATTATAGTTTCTGTGGGATAGGAAATGGGGATGGGGATAGGAAATGTGGATGAAAAGAATAGAAGTGATTAAATGATGGTTTCTGTGGGATAGGAAAAGGAAATGGGGATGAAATGAATAGGAGTGACTAAAACAGGACAGGTGAGAGCCAATCAGATCCAATCAATCAAGCAATCAATCCTTCACAACCTGATTTACAACTCCTTAACATCCAGACAGGAAGAAGGCGGGAGGGGGAGGAGGAGGAGGAAGGAGGGGAGAGGGGGAGGAGCAGGAAGGAGGTGGGACAAGGAAGGGAGGAGAGGAGAGGAAATGGGAGGAGAAAGAACTATTTTTTTAAGTATCCTTCGCTTTGTATACAATCCTTCAGAGTCCTTCACGGGCCTCTTCGCTCCTTCACGCATCCTACAGGAGTCATGGGAGGGCATTAGAAGTCCCACAGGATTGCTATAGTATTCCTAGGTTTTTATAAGTACTTTGACAATCACATGGATGGCTCAAATAGGGATTAATAATACTAATACTAATACTAAAAATACTATTACTGATCATTGTATTGAAGTAATGATTAATCTAGCAATGCCTATCATATTTTTATGTCTTGTAGTAAGTTTTGTCTAATTTGTGATTTTTAAGGAATATCTGGAAGTATCATGTCATTGTGAATTGGCTGAAATAGGGACTTCTAATCATTGTAACTGAAAACTGACTCCAGATTCGTGTTCAGCATGCCCGAAAACTGATAGGTACTATTTTTCAAGCAAATCTATTTAAAAAAAAATATTGCAAATTTTGCAAGGCATACCCCTTGGAAAATTTGCAATATTTTTGAAAAATAGATTTGCTTGAACATTTGTTCCTAGCAGTTATCGGGCATGCTGAACACGAATCTGGTCAGTTTTCAGTTACAATGATTAGAATTCCCTATTTCAGCCAATTCACAATGACATGATACTTCCAGATATTCCTTAAAAACCACAAATTAGACAAAACTTACTCCTTTAAAAGTTAAATGGTTTGGCAATAACAGAACTCTTGCAATATATAGAAAGGGTGAGAGAGAGAGAGAGGGAGAGAGAGAGCAATATAATTCAATCTGTGTGTGTGTGTGTGTGTAGGAAGGTATATGCTAACTTAGGAGTATGATAGAAGCATTACAAGGTGAAAAATGTGTGTGGATGTATAATCTAATCTTTAAGTAGTAAGAAATTGATGGTTTATGAGTTCTTATGTGTACATGTTCTATTGTAATCTGTATTATTATTATTATTATCATGGGGTATTATAAGTGTGTGTACTTATAATTATCGTATAAATACAATGGTTTTGGTGAGTACAAGTACAGGTTGAAGTTCCCAAACTCGGCATCCCAAGACTCGGCAACACCCAAAACTCGGCTATGGTTCCGGATTTTCCAAAACACGGCAGAACACCCAAAACCCGGCGCGTAGTTGCCGGGTCGGCCGCTAGGTGCCACACTAGGCCGCTTGGTTTCTCCCGCCGATTTGTTTGTTGTTATTGTTCAGTGGTGTTGTGACTGTAGAGTTGTGTACACTGTTATTTTGTGTACTTCTACAGGTCTGTTATTGGTATTATGGCTCCCAAACCATTTTTTTCCCCTTAATATATCTACGTTCTAAAAGTTGGAAAATTCCATTACTCGGCTCAGCGCTGGTCCCGAGGTTGCCGAGTTTGGGAACTTCAACCTGTAATACAATCTGTGCTGTTTTGGCAAGTTTGAGTGACTTATTACTGTGTGGGAGGAGCTAGAAGTTCCAAATTTGACTTGGTCTGCATTACAGGAACCGTTGTTTGCGTGGAGTCACCCTGAAGGCAACCATCAGAACAACATGAACTACCCTATGAACGTGCTGCCCAACAACCTGCCTGAACTCAACCTGGTACGTACACACGCACACACACACGCACACACACATGCACACCCCACACACACCACACACACACACACACACACCACACACACACACACACACACCACACACACACACACACACACACACACACACACACACACATCACACACACACACACACACACACACACACACACACACACACACACAACACACACACACACACACACACACACACACACACACACACACACACACACCCACACACACACACACACACACACAACACACACACACACACACACACACACACACACACACACATACACACACACACACACACACACACACCACACACCACACACACATACACACACACACACACACACACACACACACACACACACACACACACACACCACACACCACACACACATACACACACACACACACACACACACACACACCACACACCACACACACATATACACCTCCTTTGGTTGAATTCTTTAAGTTTACTCACACACTACTAAGACACACACACACACACACACACACACACACACACACACACACACACACACACACACACACACACACACACACACACACACACACACACACACACACACACACACACACACACATTGTTTTGGCCTCAGAAGTACAGATGCTTGGAATGGGTAGGAAGCAGAGGTGACAGAGCAAAGGTCGGCATCAATATAGGGAAGAACTATACTCGGTTGTTTTAACGAGGCAAAAAATCCTGCCCCCTTGCTGCTTACTGACTGATATTTGATGCCAGGAGAAGGGAATACTACACTTCTAAATTTCAGTTGTATTTCATCATAGTTAACCATAGTATCAGGTAAACACAGGCATCATTTTAAGCATGAGACCTTAAGATAGAATGGATATATGCCAGGAGAAGGGAATACTACACTTTTTCTTAATTTCAGTTGTATTTTATCATAGTTAACCATAGTATCAGGTAAACATAGGCATCATTTTAAGCATGAGACCTTAAGATAGAATGGATATATGCCAGGAGAAGGGAATACTACACTTCTTCTTAATTACAGTTGTATTTTATCATAGTTAACCATAGTATCAGGTAAACACAGGCATCACTTTAAGCATGAGACCTTAAGATAGAATGGATATATGCCTGGAGAAGGGAATACTACACTTCTTCTTAATTACAGTTGTATTTTATCATAGTTAACCATAGTATCAGGTAAACACAGGCATAACTTTAAGCATGAGACCTTAAGATAGAATGGAATTTTTGCCTTGTTAAATAAAATACTATAGATTCATTACTTCATAAGCGAATACATTGAAAACTCTGCTTTAAGTTAGAAAATCGCTCTTATTTTGATCATAATTTTAAACATGAGACCTTAAGATAGAAGGGAATTTTCGCCTTGTTAAAAAAAAAAAAGATTATAAAACGTAAACAATTACTGACATCTTATTTAGTTTAGCATAGATTTAAAAAAAGAAATAGGGAAAAACTGGTTCACAAATAGGGTGGTGAATGACTGGAATGGACTCAGTAGACAGGTGGTTAGTGCGGAGTCAATAGGGAGCTTTAATGAGGGGCTGGATAGGTTTATGGATGGGGATGAAAGGTGGATGTAGGTAGTGTTAAGTAACAGGAACTACCTCGTGTAGGTCTCACAGCCTCTTATAGCTTCCTTATTTTCTTATGTTCTTATGTTCTTATGTTCTTATGTTATGTTCTTATGTTCTTATGTTCTTATGTTCTTATGTACTTATGTTCTTAACTACTACTACTACTACTACTACTACTACTACTACTACTACTACTACTACTACTACTACTACTACTACTACTACTACTACTACTACTACTACTACCACTACTACCACCACTACTACTACTACTACTACTACTACTACTACTACTACTACTACTACTACTACTACTACTACTACTACTACTACTACTACTACTACTACTACTACCACCACTACTACTACCACCACTACTACTATTACTATTACTACTACCACCACCACTACTACTACTACTAAACTTTAACTTTATTATACTACTTTAACTATTATTTATTTATTATTATTGACATGTTCTCTGACAGACCAATGAACCGGGCGGCAATCGACTAAGCGCGCTAAAATGTGGCTACTGTGAGAAGCATTTCATCTACCCTGCAAAGCTGGCGAGCCACTTACGAACCCACACGGGCGAGAAACCGTTCGCCTGTCCATACTGTCCCTACCGAGCCACGCAGCAAGGCAACCTCAACCGTCACGTCAAGATTAAGCATTACGTGGAGCAAGGCAATTGATTCCCAAGGTGTCAGTCATGCTCAAGTGTCCAAAACCCAGAGTCTGACTGATTCTAAGGTTCATTATGTCTGTGCATTCCTATATACATACTCCATTACTTTACAGGAACTACCCTAGATAACACTAAGGTCGCCAGGACAACGTTTCTTTTTGAGAGGAGGAGGAGGTAAAGAAGAAGATAAAGGAATTGGAAGGAAGAGGAGAAGGAGGAGGAGGAGGAGAAGAAGGAGGAGGAGGAGGAGGAGGAGGAGGAGGAAGGTCGAGGAGAAGAAGAAGGAGGAGGAGGAGGATATGTACCGTACCGTAGATAACACTAAAATTGCCAGGACAACGTTTCTTTTTTATTTACAGACGTGTGGTGGCGTTAATACTTACATTCCTACATCCATGATTTCAGGAAAGTTAGAAGGGGCTATCTGGAGAGTCTGTGTCATTTTGTGTCTTCATCTGTGTCATAGTATGGCTATAAATAAACAAATTACACAAATATCACCCGAGTTGCGATCTACACTAAGGTCGCCAGCTAGTGTTTATGTTCTGAGTGTCTTCACGCCGTCGTCGTCGCCCAAAGAAAAAAAACGAGTAGCGAAATTTGAAACCGTATATACATGCAGATACAAAGCATAAAACAATGCTGAAACAGGGTAGATTATACAGTCATGATATAAACTACTGTGTATCATCTTCAGTGGCACAGACAAATCAGTAGTGATGCTATAATTCGTAATATATGGCAGCTAGCAACATTACTGCAGGTGGCCACTATAGTGTTATCTACGGTATCACGTGTAGGTCTCGCAGCCTCTTTTAGCTTCCCTATTTTCATATGTTCTTAATTCAGTTGTCAAAATTGTCTGTCGTCATCAGTGTCCAAAATTCTCCCCCTCCTTCTCCCCGAGTCATTTGAACCCCTTCACGCCCAGATCTTTCCTTTGTTGTAAAAAATTGTCTGTTGTCGAGCCATAAAATAACAAAAAAGTAACTGAATATACCAAATTAGTTAGTCGACAAGGATACTAAACAGGTCATATCTATAAAATATTGCTTACATTCACTAAAAATGGTCTAATGGTACCTAAATTACAATGGAAATTATGTTCTGGGCCTCAAGGGGTTAATTGAAGAGCCTAGGGCTACTAAATTATTGATAGTTATCGTCTGTCAATATTGTTGTATGTATGAATGAGGATTTATATTTCTTATGTAAATTACGTTTTGCTTATTTAAATATTATTTGTTTATATATATATCTATCTATATATATATATATATATATATGTATATGTGTGTGTGTGTTTGTGAGAGTAAGTATGAATGAATGAGGGATGCCTGAGAAACATACTTATATTTGACAATTATTTACACTGCTGTCTGGGAAGAATGGCTTCGAAAAAGGATCCTTGAAACCAAAAATCATGTAATTATTCCGTTGATAATAATTGTGAGATCCAGCTTTACCACATCACCTTAGTACATGTAGTGGACAAATAGAACATGAAAAGAAATCATCTTTTTCTTGCTACTGGACCGGAATGTGTGCGAATCTGTAGTGTTAATTAACATTTGATGCTAATTTAATGATAGTCACAGTTAACATACTTATTAACATATTTACAGTGATGAGAGTAAGGCGATTGAGGTGGTTTGGGCATATATATATATATATATATATATATATATATATATATATATATATATATATATATATATATATATTATATATTATATATATATATATATATATATATATATATTTTTTTTTTTTTTTTTTTTTATTTTTTTTTTTTTTAATAGTACGTACTCTAGTAGTAGTAAATTATCTTTTCCAGTCTTTAGTTATATGCTCAGCTCACACACTCCTATCTCATGTCACGCTCCTCCCCAACCCTCTGCACACCCTGTCAAGTTCCTCTCACTGTCCAACATGTCCTAATATCCTGCCCCCATCTGACTCCTGCCCGTTCCAGTTCCTTCCCTCATTTGTCCTCCCTTTCCCGACCTCCCTGTCTTGCGGACATTCTCCCGGAATCCCCCTCCTTCTCCCTGAAAAATTTAACCTCCTTCCTCCAACAAATCCACATCCTGCATCTGATCTAACCATCCTGCTGTAACATTCCGTTCTTTCCCCTTCCCTCATCGTTTCACTATTATTCAATAACCCTGACCCTTTCTATGCTTTGCCATAGTGCCATATGACCTCTGATGAGGTCATATGCACATTATGCACAATTCCTATGCACATTCACCTTTTTAGGCATTAAATCAATCAATCAGCCCCTCCACACTTGATCCCTCCACCTCGCCTTGGCATGTCAAGTCTAATCTGTAGACAGAGAGACAAATGGACAGTTGTTGTGGCGTTGTCAGTCAAGAGTCGCCCACACCCTAATATTCTGAGCTGTCGCCTGGGTTTTTTTTGTATCTTCTATCACAGTTCTCTCTCTCTCTCTCTCTCTCTCTCTCTCTCTCTCTCTCTCTCTCTCTCTCTCTCTCTCTCTCTCTCTCTCTCTCTCTCTCTCTCTCTCTCTCCTCCCTCCTCCTCCTCCTCCTCCTCCTCCTCCTCCTACTACTACTACTACTACTACTACTACTACTACTACTACTACTACTACTACTACAACTACAACTACTACTACTAGGAGACATAGATATACCTTCTATTCTATCTGTGTGACTATTCTAACCTACTTATACCATACGTTTCTAACTACTACTACTACTACTACTACTACTACTACAACTACAACTACTACTGCTAGGAGACAGATATACCTTCTATTCTATCTGTGTGACTATTCTAACCTACTTATACCATACGTTTCTAACTACTACTACTACTACTACTACTACTAGGATACATATAGCTACCTTATCTATCTCTGTGACTATTAACCTATTTAGACCATACGTTTCTAACTACTACTACTGTACCACTACTACTACAACAACAACTACTACTACTACTACCTACTACTATACTACTACTACCTACTACGTACTATACTACTACTACTATTACTACCGTAGATTCGTAGCTATTGTGGCTTCCTTATTTTCTTCTGTACTTGTGCTGTAATATCCTTCTATTATACCTCCATGGTGGTGGTGGCTTTTTACAGACAGACAGAAAGAGAGAGAGAGAAACACAGACAGACAGAGAGAGAGAGAGAGAGAAACAGACAGAGAGAGAGAGAGAAACAGACAGACAGAGAGAGAGAGAAACAGACAGAGAGAGAGAAACAGACAGACAGAGAGCGAGAAACAGACAGAGAGAGAAACAGACAGACAGAAAAAAAAACAGACAGACAGAGAAACAGACAGACAGACAGAGAGAAACAGACAGACAGAGAAACAGACAGACAGAGAGAGAAACAGACAGACAAAGAGAAACAGACAGACAGAGAGAGAAACACAGACAGAGAGAAACAGACAGACAGAGAGAGATCTCGAGAGAAACAGACAGAGAGAGAGAGAGAAACAGATAGACAGACAGAGAAACAGACAGACAGACATACAGAGAGAGCCCTTGGTGGCTTCCTTATTTTCTTGTGTTCTTATGCTCTAATTATTAATATCCTTCTATTATACCTGCATGGTGGCTGTGGGGATGCCCGTCGCCATGGTAACGGGCGGCGGTCGTCGCTATAGCTGTGACGTCATAACTTCTAAAAACCTTCAGAACTTTTGTTTCCTTAAAAATATGTCATTAATATACGCCAAGTAACATCTAAATTAGTCTCCTGTGTCTTCCTATAGTCTTGTCTTGGCCCCAGGCAGAGTTTCGTTTATTTTAGTATACAAATGCTGGGACTTCGGGAGGCGTATCTTCTTCTTCTTGTGACCTTTGTCGCTCAGCATCGCTTCCTATATAGGTCCTCTTCCACTTCGTCTCCTTCGCTAACACACTTGTTAACTCTTGCCTTATTTATTTCACCTGGGAAAGACATTAATGTTGAATAGTTTTCGATCTTTTGACGATCATCCTAATTCATGGTTGGTATTTGTTACCGTGTTAGGAATGTTTGGATCAGGGAAAGAAAAACACCATTTGGCATGTCTCTGCCTAGGTCATCATTATTCTGATTCCAGGGATTCATCAAGGTTGTAGTAATTGCCTCTTACATCAGTGACACATGAGCACTACCTAGCTGCTACGTTTTCTTTCAGACTTTCCCTTGAAGTCCACAGTAACAGGATCTGAGTGGCAGTACAGTACTTTACCGTAGATAACACTATAGTCGCCAGTCACCCACCACTGCACTAATGTCGCCAGGCGCCATATATACGAATTTTAGCATCACTACAGACTTTTATGTGCCACTGAAGACATGTAGTGTGATGTACATAATATAAACTACTGTGCATACCTCTTCAGTGGCACATACAAATAAGTAGTGATGCAAAAATTCGTAATATATATAGCGCCTGGCGACATTATAGTGCAGTGGCGATTGACTGGCGACTATAGTGTTATCTACTGCTACTGTTAGCTACTACCTACTACTATACTACTACTATCTACTACTATAGATGTGTCATTATTGCGGGGGAAATACGTAGTCAGTGTGCTAAGCTATTGTTTGTGGGAGTTTTGTGGGAAGTGCACATGGCAGCATTGGTCGTCAGTTAATTTGCGCTATATCTACTAATATATTACTACTACTACTATACTACTACCACAACTGCTACTACTTCTGTGGGAAGTGGCAGCGGTGTTAAGCTATTGTTTGTGGGAGTTTTGTGGGAAGTGGCAGCGGTGGTAAGCCATTGTTTGTGGGAGTTTTGTGGGAAGTGGCAGCGGTGGTAAGCCATTGTTTGTGGGAGTTTTGTGGGAAGTGGCAGCGGTAGTCCCAATTTCATATTATCTAGGAAAAATGAGATTACTATTTAAACTAATATAAATGTGTGATTATTGTGGGGGAAATACGTATGGCTAAGCAGCTAAATTATTGTTTGTGGGAGATCTGTGGGAGTTTTGTGGGAAGTGGCAGCGGTGTTAATTAAGCTATTGCTTGTGGGAGTTTTGTAGGAAGTGGCGGCGGTAGTAAGCTTAGTGGGAGTTCTGTGGGAAGTGGCAGCGGTAGTAAGCTTATTATAGTGGGAGTTTTGTGGGAATTCTGTGGGAAGTGGCAGCGGTGACAACTTTGCGCTACCTACTACTATACTACTACTACTACTATACTAGTACTACTATACTAATGCTATACCACAACTACTACTACTACTACTACTGTGGGAAGTGGCAGCGGTGTTAAGCTATTATTTGTGGGAGTTCTGTAGGAGATCTGTGGGAGTTTTGTGGGAAGTGGCAGCGGTGACAACTTTGCGCAGGTCAGCATCGACGCGACGCCACCACCGCCACCGCCTGTCCCACCGCTCCCATCACTCCTTTTACCACCTCACGCCGCCTCAGGTAACCGTCTCCCTTCACACAGCAACACAGGTGGGCTCAGGGGCGGCGGCGGGACATAGTGAGGGGCGGGGCGGGGGATAATAAGTGAAATATAGGCGGAAAATAGGTTCGTTGGCTGAGGATCTGCGTTTCAAGGCGGCCATTTTACTGCCTCACCCGCCGCCCCAAGCCTTCCCGCGGCCTTCCTGCCTTGCCCTTTGTCGCCCAGCCCCACGCCGTGTCCCGCAGAGGTGGCTTAGGGTCTGGTGGCAGTGTTTGGCAGGTATAAAGGCCCCAGTGTATCGTTAATTCCCCGCGTGCTCTGATTTACCCCCGCGTCCAGCATTGTTTTCACCCCAAGGCAGTGTCAGGCATTCGGCGAGTCTCCTATTTTTCACGTTTTTCACGCTTGTATTAAATATAGTTGTTGTGGTCAAGAAATTTAACTGACTAACTGTGTAGGGAGTGAAGCTGACACCTGGAACTCTCGCCGCCGTCGTCGAGTGCTCCTATTTTTCACGTCGGCGAGTGTTCCTGTTTTCGGTGACAGTTCCAGTTCTTGATTTTTATTTTACGGTAGCACTAGACACATGCAATCAGCGCTAAATATGAAATTTCAACCAATACTCCCGGTAAATTTTTACACTGACCGAAATTCCCTACACAATTGGGAGTGTGGTTTCTGTTCACCTTAATAGATTCTAAGAAACATTATCTCTATGAACTTCTGTCGCAAATCACTAGGCGAGTGGCATCCCTGCGCTCGCCCCTGTAGATAGAGCTAGGTCGCCCCAGAGATAAATAACACACCCCAGCCATCACACCCACCATTAGCCCGCCCCATACACACACACACACGCTAGCACCGTCTCATAAACCTATGGGGGGGGGGGGTCAGTGCCCCCCCACTGTGGGGGGCACGTGCCCCCCGTAGCTAGGCCACTGGTCATATCAATATCAGGGCAGCAGAAAGCCACGGGCCCTGCCAGCCTCCCGGTGACGTCATGACTTAGGCTCCGCCCACGTAAATATATTAAAAAAAAAAAAAAAACTTGTTCCCGGTTCAATCTTGAATCTGATTACAGTCATAGAATCGGCATTTCATATCACGAACTTTGATATATCTAGCATAATTTATAAAGCGTTATTAAGAAAGTCGATAAAAATTAGAAGATATATGGCGCTGGTGGCGTCTCCTATATAGTTGTTTATTTTGATAATTCTCGCGCCAATTCCGGGTTTATGAGGCTTTTCTTGTTTGTCTGATTTGTATCTAACATTTCCATATAGATAATGTACTTAGTGAAGCCTGTTATGAGGCCATTGACCGGAAGGGTCTTAGTCGTGTTGTGTCAAGGCAACACTATTTCTCCGCAAAAAAAAAAAAAAAAAAAAATATTCTTGGGGATTGAGGCAAATCTTGTGTTAGATAATTAAATCAATATGTTTGTAGTATTTTTAAAATATGTTATCATGCTTGTTTCACGGTCCTAAGTTCGGGCTTGGCAACCCTTATGTATTTTTTTTTTTTTTTTTTTTTTTTTTTTTTCCCCCATCTATCCCCTAATCTATTTCCCCTAAGCCAAGATGTCTTACTAATACTAACGGACACTAATAAACACTATTTACGGACACTAATAGGTTGTCTTGTGTTGTGTTACAGATGCGAACCCGCTGTCAGGATGGGGGACGGAATGCTTTCGCTGTACTGGAACAACCACAGGGCCACCTTCTGCCACATCCTGGCCACGCTCAGGGAGAAGGTGAGGGAGGGGAGGGTTGCCTGTGTTCACTCCCAGGGTCATTGGCTAGAGTTCAGGGGTCATCGTTCCTCAGCAGCAACCACATCACCCAGTGTTCAATATAGTAATTTGAATCATTTAACCCCTTCACACCCAGATCTTTCCTTTGCTATATAAAAACTACTGTTGTTGAGCCATTAAATTACGAAAACTAACTGAATATGCCGAATTAGCTGGTGGACAAGGATACTAAACAGGTCATATCTATAAAACATTGCTTCTTTTCACTAAAATTGTCTAATGGTACCCAAATTACAATGGAAATTACGCTCTGGGTCTCAAGGAGTTAATGGTAGTCAGATTACAATGAAAATTACGGTCTGGGCGTGAAAGGGTTAATATCCTGATGCAGCAGTTCGAGTGACCTAACGATGTGACCTAACGCTGTGACCTAATGCTGTGACCTAACGCTGTGACCTAACGCTGTGACCTAACGTTGTGACCTAACCTTGTGACCTCTCTTTCAGGAACGCTACACAGATGCTACCTTGGCCTGTGATGGAAAATTTTACCCTGTACATAAACTGGTGCTATCAACCTGTAGTGAATATTTTGAAAAGATATTTGAGCACACCCCTTGCAAGCATCCGGTGATAGTGCTGAAAGACATCAAGGCGGACGCTCTCGAGGCTCTGCTGAACTATATGTATGCAGGTTATGTGAATGTTGCGCAAAACGACTTAGCGAGACTCATAAAGGCCGCGGAAACCCTGTCCATCAAGGGTTTGGCCGTACCGGACGAACCGCCGACCGACAACGACAACAAATCAAATCAGTCGCGCGCCGGCCGAGAAGAGCGAACGAGCCCTCAGCCCAAGAGAAGACGACGCGAAGAGAATGCCGGCTCCCAGCCCTCCAACAGCCCCGCCTCGTCACCCCGCGCCTCGCCGTACCTGGCCGACAGCGAGCAGTCACGGTCCCGGGCGCCGAGCGAAAGTCACCGCTCGGAGAGACTCGAGTCCACGGAACACCCACCAGGGGACCATCCGCCCTCACAGGAGTCTCAGGCATCAGACGTTAAGGTAATACGACCTTTGACCTTTCTCTCCCTCTTTTCTCTTCTCTTTTTCAACCCTTATGTGACCCTTCTCTCAGTAGTCATTGTAACCCAGTGTGTCGTAAATACAGTGACCCTTCTCAGTAGTCATTGTAACCCAGTGTGTCATAAATACAGTGACCCTTCTCTCAATAGTCATTGTAACCCAGTGTGTCGTAAATACAGTGACCCTTCTCAGTAGTCATTGTAACCCAGTGTGTCATAAATACTGTGACCCTTCTCTCAATAGTCATTGTAACCCAGTGTGTCGTAAATACAGTGACCCTTCTCTCAGTAGTCATTGTAACCCATTGTGTCGTAAATACATTGTGACCCTTCTCTCAGTAGTCATTGTAACCCAGTGTGTCGTAAATGTACTGTGACCCTTCTCTCAGTAGTCATTGTAACCCATTGTGTCGTAAATACATTGTGACCCTTCTCAGTAGTCATTGTAACCCAGTGTGTCGTAACAATAGCCAATAAAATGGTTTGATTCGTGCACTAATTATTGGACTGAACGGTAAATAATTTCTTTATTACTGTTGCAAGATTTTCAGACAAATTCATTTTTTTTTTTTTTGCTCAATATGTGATGCTTTTCCTAATTGAGATATTTTTTTCCTGTGCAAATCTCACAAATGTGTGTTTTTGCAATTAGTAAAAGTGACGACAAATTTCTAAAAATACACGTTTTTAGAAGTTCTGACTACAAAAAGCAGTCTTCATATGTAAAGGCATCAAATAATAACCTACTCAAACCATTAAACTAAACAAACGTAACCTAGCCCTCAAACTAACCTAACTTAACCCTTAAACTAACCTAACTTAACCTTAAACTAACCTAACTTAACCCTCAAACTAGCCTAAACTAACCTTTAACCTAACCTACTCCACTTGCAGGTAATGGTGGATGAATCCCTAGTCAAAGAAGAAATGGTGGAGACCCTGGATAACAGTCACTCAGAGGAGATGGACCTTCAGTATGGGGTGGGGGGCAGCGACCCCAGCCTGGACGGCGCCACAGACGACCATTCCAACCGCATCATGCCTAACAAGTATGACCAGCCTGGCATCCCGGGTCAGCCGCTTGCCGACGCCGTGGCCGAGGCGCTGGCGGGACCCTCGGGAATGCAAGGGGTGAGTAGATTGTTTTTTATTAAATTATTATTATTATTTTTTATTATTTTTTATTAGATTATTAGGCTTTTTTTGGTATTAAATGCTTAGTATTTTTGTTTTGTTATGAAATTATTCGTTTTTTTTGGTTATTACCGTGCACTTATGTGTCTATGCCTACATAATAACAGTCGTAAGTTAAGTCCTTATTTTCTTTTGTTCTTATATAGGTTAAAAGGCGTTATACAGGTTCCTTATGCTCTTATGTGTCTATGCCTACATAATAGCACGCTTAAGTTAAGTGCCTACCTAAGGGCCTCATAAGTTAAGTCCTTATTTTCTTATGTTTTTATGTTCTTATATAGGGTAAAAGGCGTTATACAGGTTCCTTATGCTCTTATGTGTCTATGCCTACATAATAGCACTCGTAAGTTAAGCCTGATTCTCTATGCCTACAATATCACTCGTAAGTTAAGTGCCTGCCTGATTAGTGCCCCCCTTGCCCAAACAGTGGCTGGGGAGTGAAATGCCCGGCCCCGGGGGATACACGGCGGAGGCTTACGGCGAGGGTAATCCGGAGGGTCACCCGACATCTACCGGAGCGTCACACTCACAACAGCGGGTGAGTGTTGCCTTTAACCTTACAGAAAGGGAGCCAAACGTAGAATCTTTCCTTACCAGTGAAGAACAAGTAGAGACATGTTGGCAGTGATTAGAGGGAATCCATGTATCAGTGCCTGTATCTTTAACCCCAACACGCCCAGATCTTTCCTTGGCTATATAAAATTGTATGTTGTCAAGCCATAAAATAACGAAAAGTCACTAAATATACCAAATTAACTAGTGGACAACGATACTAAACAGGTCATAGCTATAAAATATTGCTTATAGTCACTAGAAATCATCTAATGGTACTCAAATTACAATGGAAATTACGTTCTGGGCCTCAAGGGGTTAATGCTATTGATCACATTTTCATAGTTTTTCTTAGCTAAGTGACCTCGGTAACTTCAGGCTTTGGTTTTATGGCAGTGTCAATACATTGGCTATGACGTGGGCCTTGCTATGTAGTCCTTGTGTTACGGTCACTGAATGGCATAGCTTGTTAGGTGAAAGTCATACACACTGCCGCACTCAAAGCATCCAACTCCTTTGTTAACGTGTGTGCTCTCTCTCTTGCTCTCTCTCTCTTGCTCTCTCTCTCTTGCTCTCTCTCTCTTGCTCTCTCTCTCTCTCTCTCTCTCTCTCTCTCTCTCTCTCTCTCTCTCTCTCTCTCTCTCTCTCTCTCTCTCTTTCTCTCTTTTTCCTTCACTTTTTCCCATCCATCTAAGCAATCTTTCCTTCCTTCCTTCCTTCCTTCCTTCCTCCTCCTCCCTCCCTCTATTTCTTCCTTCCTTCCTATCGTCTAAACCCTCCTTCCTTCCTTCTTTCCCATCGTCTAAACCCTCCTTTCCTTCCCCCCCCCCCCTCTCTCCTCTCTCTCTCTCTCTCTCTCTCTCTCTCTCTCTCTCTCCTCTCTCTCTCTCTCTCTCCTTCTCTCTCTCTCTCTCTCTCTCTCTCTCTCTCTCTCTCTCTCTCTCTCTCTCTCTCTCTCTCTCTCTCTCTCACTTCACATATATATATATATATATTCCAGGATTTATGCATGCACTGAAATAAATAAGTCATTTTGAATCAGTGCTTTAGAAGGATGCAGTGCACAGAGTAACCAGCCAGCAGCCAGGCACTCTCAAAATGCACCTTAGGGTTAGCATCAGTTAGTCTCAAAAGGTGCTATCAGAATTATTACTAAAAGGCGTTAGACTCAGAATTATTATTAAAAGTTTATTTATTATTACTGAAGTTTTTTAGGGGTACAGGAAGTTTTTTAGGGGTACAGGAAGTTTTTTAGGGTACAGGAAGTTTTTTTTATGGTAACAGGAAGTTTTTTTGGGGGTACAGGTTGTGGAAGTTTTTTAGGGGTAACAGGAAGTTTTTTTTATGGTAACAGGAAGTTTTTTTTATGGTAACAGGAAGTTTTTTAGGGGTACAGGAAGTTTTTTTTAGGGGTAACAGGAAGTTTTTTTAGGGTACAGGAAGTTTTTTTAGGTACAGGAAGTTTTTTTAGGGGTACAGGAAGTTTTTTTAGGGGTAACAGGAAGTTTTTTTAGGGGAAACAGGAAGTTTTTTAGGGGTAACAGGAAGTTTTTTTATGGGTACAGGAAGTTTTTTAGGGGTACAGGAAGTTTTTTAGGGGTAACAGGAAGTTTTTTTAGGTACAGGAAGTTTTTTAGGGTACAGGAAGTTTTTTAGGGGTAACAGGAAGTTTTTTTTATGGTAACAGGAAGTTTTTTAGGGGTAACAGGAAGTTTTTTTATGGTAACAGGAAGTTTTTTTTATGGTAACAGGAAGTTTTTTAGGGGTACAGGAAGTTTTTTTTAGTTGTAACAGGAAGTTTTTTAGGGGTACAGGAAGTTTTTTAGGGGTACAGGAAGTTTTTTAGGGGTACAGGAAGTTTTTTAGGGGTACAGGAAGTTTTTTAGGGGTACAGGAAGTTTTTTTAGGGGTACAGGAAGTTTTTTAGGGGTACAGGAAGTTTTTTAGGGGTAACAGGAAGTTTTTTTAGGTACAGGAAGTTTTTTAGGGGTACAGGAAGTTTTTTTAGGGTACAGGAAGTTTTTTTAGGGTACAGGAAGTTTTTTAGGGGTACAGGAAGTTTTTTTAGGGGTACAGGAAGTTTTTTAGGGGTACAGGAAGTTTTTTAGGGGTACAGGAAGTTTTTTAGGGGTAACAGGAAGTTTTTTTTAGGGTAACAGGAAGTTTTTTAGGGGTAACAGGAAGTTTTTTTAGGGGTAACAGGAAGTTTTTTAGGGGGAACGAAGTTTTTTTGGTATTATTATTAGCAGTGGCGGCTCGTGACAAAATAAAATGGAGGGACTGCAAGCTTTACACAACAGTAGGATACACAAATTTTACTTATCAGGTATGAGTTGTAGTTGATGTTCACGGATTTCAGGGCATGGTAGTAGTGGTGGTGGGGGTGGCTGAGGTGGTGATGGTAGAATTACAGTATTACTTGAAAATAAAGTCGGTACTGCTTGATTTCAGTCTTTTCATTTAATGTCAGCTGGGATAAGTTGATGTCTTGCAAATACTTCACTGGATTTTCCATCGTCATAGGGTAATTAAAGAAAGCACGATATAACCACACCGTCTACACGCACTGTAAACACGAGAGGGATGAGTACTAGCTGCCTCGGCTGCAGCTCATTGTGTTCACAAGTGGCGCGGCGGCAGCGCAGACATGAATCGTACAGCAAATATAAAAGTAACTTAAGTGTTGGTCTAGTTTTAATGACAATTCACCTAGTAACGTATTGAAAATAATTAAATAACATATAATTACTTTTCATCATGATATATTTGTTAGTAGTGTATCAATTCTACTGTGTCTCTAAAGGCATCACACACCTGGCAGTGAGTGTCTGGGGGTGCTGCAGCTCCGCAGCCCTATGCCACGAGCCGCCACTGATTATTAGTATTAGTATTATTAGGTATTAAGGTATATGTTATTAGGTATTATTAATTAGAATTAGGTATTACAATTAGGTATTATTATTAGTTATGTATTTTTTAGTATATAATGAATGAAGCTGTCTGCACTGTTCCTATATAGATGGCTAGCCTGTCATCAATTAACCAGATGAAACTCTAGGCGTCAATTATCTCCCAGGACTGTTTACATTACACTACTGATGGACCATGTAACAATACCGTAACATTTTAGCTGTTGGTGGTGCAAATAGTCCTACCACAGCCTATATGACCAGGGAGTTGGATGTTATAGCACTAAGGGTCAAGTAGAGATTCTAAATGGCTCCTTTTCTGTTGTTTGTAGTCTTAGAGATGAACAATTCCTTCTGATTTTATGCAGTAGTGGTTGGAAAATATAAATAAATAATTTGAGATGATGATTTGGATAATATATGTATAGCTTGGATGCTCTTCATTCAGTCTGCAAACATTATCTCTCTCTCTCTCTCTCTCTCTCTCTCTCTCTCTTCTCTCTCTCTCTCTCTCTCATCACTCTCTCTCTCTCTCTCTCTCTCTCTCTCTTAACAAATGCAAACTTACCTCTCCTCTCTCTCTCTCCTCTCTCTCTCTCTCTCTCTCTCTCTCTCTCTCTCTCTCTCTCTCTCGGCAAAATAAATCCTGTTTCTGTTTTACCGTACAAACCGATATTCTCTCTTTCGGCAAAATATATCCTGTTTCTGTTTTACCGTACAAAGCGTATTTCTCTCTCTTCTCTCTCTCTCTCTCTCTTCTCTCCTCTCTCTCTTCTCTCTCTCTCTCCTCCTTCTCTCTCTCGGCAAAATATATCCTGTTCTGTTTACTACAAACCGATATTGTTCTCTCTCTCTCTCTCTTTCTCTCTCTCTCTCTCTCTCTCTCTCTCTCTCTCGGCAAAATATATCCTGTTTCTGTTTTACCGTACAAACCGATATTGTTCTCTCTCTCTCTCTCTCTCTCTCTCTCCTCTCTCTCTCTCTCTCTCTCTCTTGGGCAAAATATATCCTGTTTCTGTTTTACCGTACAAACCGATATTGTTTCTCTCTCTCTCTCTCTCTCTCTCTCTCTCTCTCTCTCTCTCTCTCTCTCCGAAAAATATATCCTGTTTCTGTTTTACCGTACAAAGCGATATTGTTCTCTCGCTCTCTCTCTCTCTCTCTCTCTCTCTCTCTCTCTCTCGGCAAAATATATCCTGTTTCTGTTTTACCGTACAAAGCGATATTGTTCTCTCTCTCTCTCTCTCTCTCTCTCTCTCTCTCTCTCTCTCTCTCTCTCGGCAAAATAAATCCTGTTATTGTTTTACCGTACAAAGCGATATTGTCTCTCTCTCTCTCTCTCTCTCTCTCCTCTCTCTCTCTCTCTCGGCAAAATAAATCCTGTTATTGTTTTACCGTACAAAGTGATAATGTTTGGCACCAAGGAGTAAATATAACAAATGCTGGGTTTTTTTCTCTTGAGATTTATGTTTGAATTATCTGAACTAAGCATTTGTTGAAGGTAGAAGTTCCTCAACATGTAATCTATCTTGTGAATTAAGATTTAAACCCAGGGATTAAATGGACATTGTAGATCAGCTATTGAACTATACTCTGTTTTTTTTTAACGAGGCGAGAAATCCTGCCCCCTTGCTGCTTACTGCCTGATATTTGATGCCAGGAGAAGGGAATACTACGCTTCTTCTAAATTTCAGTTGTATTTGATCATAGTTAACCATATTGTCAGGTAAACAGAGGCACCATTTTAAGCAGGAGACCTTAACCCCTTCACGCCCAGATCTTTCCTTTGCTATACAAAAATTGTATGTTGTCGAGCCATAAAACTACGAAAAGTCACTAAATATACCAAATTAGTTAGTGGACAAGGCTACTAAACAGGTCATATCTATAAAATATTGCTTATATGCACTAAAAATTGTCTAATGGTACCCAAATTACAATGGAAATTACATTCTGGGCCTCAAGGGGTTAAGATAGAATGGAATTTTTACCTCGTTAAAAAAATAGACTAGACAAGAATGCACTGTCATAAGCAATATTTTATAGATAAGACCTGTTTAGTATCCTTGTCCACTAACTCATTTGGTATATTAAGTGACTTTTCTAAATTTTGTGGCTAACAACATACAATTTTTGTATAGCAAAGGAAAGATCTGGGTGTGAAGGGGTTAAGGTCTCCTGCTTAAAATGATGCCTATGTTTACCTGACAATATGGTGGGCTCAGTGGAGACAGTCATTCAGCCGTTTGGTGGAGTTTGCTGCAACCTTAAAGTCAATATAAACCTCTCTTAACCTCAGCAACCTTCACTCTTTCTCTACAACCCCTCCCCTTTTTATGCTTTGCCATAGTGACCTCATATGATCTCTGATGTCTGGCACATTTCCCATTTTTTGGCATTAACCCCTTGAGACCCAGAACGTAATTTCCATTGTTATTTGGGTACCATCAGATGAGTATTAGTGACTATAAGCAATGTTTTATAGCTCTGACCTGTTTACTATCCTTGTATACTAACTCATGTGGTATATTCAGTGACTTTTTTGTAATTTTATGGCTCGACAACAGACAATTTTTCTAGCAAAGGAAAGATCTGGGCGTGAAGGGGTTATATCAATCGGTCTTGCATTCTCTAGGCTAGTGTTTCCCAACCTTTGTTCTGTTGTTTCCCCTTCAACCACTTCAACTATCCGGATTTCCCCCTTCATGTGGACAAGGACAAAAGTAGCCAAAACACAACATTGACTTGCTTAACCCCTTCACGCCCAGATCTTTCCTTGGCTATATAAAATCGTCTGTTGTTAGCCATAAAATCACAAAAAGTAACTAAATATACCAAATTAGTTAGTGGACAAGGATACTAAACAAGTCATATCTATAGAATATTGCTTATATTCGCTAAAAAATTGTCTAATGGCACCCAAATTACTATGAAAATTACTTTCTGGGCCTCAAGGGGTTAGTAACACAAGTATATAGACACTATCCTCTATATCTATATACACTGGAAGAAAAGTCAATAGCCGCATTCTAAGATTTTTTTTTCTGTTGACTAAATGCTAGTAATTTAGATGTCCCTCAGGATAAATTACCTCCTTAGCATCCTGAAATATCCCCCTTGTTGGGAAATGCTGCTCTAATTCTATGCTAATCCTTGTACATACACTCCTCTTCCTGTCTTCCCTTCCTAGTTATTCCTTCCCTTCTCTTCCTGTCTTCCCTTCCTTCTCTTCCACTCTTCCACTCTTCCCTTCCTAGTTATTCCTTCCTTACTCTCATTTCCTTTTTTCTTTTTCCTCTCTGTACTTCCATTTCCTAATACATACATGGGGGGAACTCTCAGCCTCAGCAGACACAGGGAATGCAGTGTTGCTCTAAACGGGACTCCACCACTCATACTCCTTGCTTAACCCCTTCACGCCCAGATCTTTCCTTTGCTATATAAAATCACGAAAAGTAACTAAATATACCAAATTTACTAGTGGACAAGGATACTAAACAGGTCATAGCTATTAAACGTTGCTTATAGTCACTAAAAATCGTCTAATGGTAGCCAAATTACAATGGAAATTACGTTATGGGCCTCATGGGGTTAATGCCATTCAATTAACACTACAATATTTAATGCCATTCGATTAACACTACAATCTGTAATGCCATTCACGCCTCACAAGCTGCATGTTCCTCTAAGGACTTTTTGATTTAGGAATACTAGACAATTGCTGACAAAAAGGAAAATCTTATCACAATGTTTTAATTTTATATTTTCTGATTTCACAAATACTGATGGCCATTTGGTGTTTGCCATATCTCTCTCTCTCTCTCTCTCTCTCTCTCTCTCTCTCTCTCTCTCTCTCTCTCTCTCTCTCTCTCGCACTCACTTTTGAAGCTTGAAAGTTGCATAATGAGTGCTACAGACTTGAAGTATTACTCTGATGGGTGGTTGGAAGGCTCTGAACCTTTGTATCATGTGAAAATTCTCTCTCTCTCTCTCTCTCTCTCTCTCTCTCTCTCTCTCTCTCTCTCTCTCTCTCTCTCTCTCTCTCTCTCTCTCTCTCTCTCTCTCTCAATCCAAGGCAGAGTGGTGGGAAGGGTGTCAAAGAGAGTAACTAATCAATGGGTGTGTCATAACCACTGGTCATCCATTTGTCATTAGAAGGAATTGTTCAATGTTTATTACTGTAGTTTTGAAGATCTCTGCATGGTTTCTAGTAGACCAAGTAGAGACTGGGTGTCAATTACAGCCGACTCATTGCTACTACACTCTACCTGTTGTATTCACTATAAAGTTACTAATAGAAGAGTACTATGAAGTCTACTCTACTTGTTGTATTGCTCTATAAAGTCTACTAATATGAGTGTACTATAAAGTCTACTCTACCGTAGATAACACTATAGTCGCCAGTCACTTGCCACTGCACTAATGTCGCCAGGCACAATATATTACAAATTTTAGCATCACTACAGACTTTTATATGCCACTGAAGAGACATGCACAGTAGTTTATATTATGTACATCACACTACATGTCTTCAGTGGCACATCAAAGTCTGTAGTGATGCTAAAATCCGTAATATATTGTGCCTGGCGACATTAGTGCAGTGGCAAGTGACTGGCGACTATAGTGTTATCTACGGTACTTGTTGTATTGCTGTATAAAAGTTCCGCACATTAACTTCTGTGACTGGAATTACTCATGTCAAGGTGCTATAGATAAGAAGACCAAGTTTGCTTCATGTATCTTAAGCTCATACAGTGACCTAAGTTGTTGTGTCATTGCTATCATGCTGAAAAGTTACGGGAGCTGAGTTGGCTGTAGTTTTGCCGTAGTTGTAACTGTTGCTGCTGTCACTCCAGTAGGTGTTTTATTATTCTTGTTAGCGATGAGAGGACAAATGTTCTCTGGTTCAGCCGTGCAAAGTGTCTGCTGGCTGGTGGTTCCCTATCTACATGTCCCTTTGAAGAAATACTCGGACACTTCAAATTGTTACACTACTCTCTGTGTTGATACCAAGCTCTTCAGTGAATGAGCTGAGCGGCTAAGAAATATGATCCTTTCAATGGTTATATTCACTTGTACTTATATGCTGTAAATCATATTCATCTATGTTGAATATGTTTGTCGAATAACTCATTTATCATTGGTACTTCTTTTGTCAGCAAGAACCTGGAAGTCGGGGTTTAACATAGCCAGTGATGGAAAGCTTATCATTGTTAAGCAAGGGTTTAACATAGCCAGTGATGGAAAGCTTATCATTGTTAAGCAAGGGTTTAACATAGCCAGTGATGGAAAGCTTATCATTGTTAATATTTAAATGTAGGACAAAAGAAGTATTAATGTATCAAAGGAAACTGTGTGGATAATGGCTCGTTAAGGCAAGGGGGATTGTTACCGTGTCCCGTATACCACTGTGACAGCTGTGTACTTACCGTATACCACTGTGACAGCTGTGTACTTACCGTATACCACTGTGACAGCTGTGTACTTACCGTATACCACTGTGACAGCTGTGTACTTACCGTATACCACTGTGACAGCTGTGTACTTACCGTATACCACTGTGACAGCTGGTTCCCTGCTACCACTGGTGGTGTTAAAGTGCGCATCACTTCGCTTCCGCAGTATTGCAAACTTCTGTTTAGGAAAAGTTTTAAAGTATTCAGCATTTAACATAAGGAATATTAACAAATAAAACAAATACTTTTGAATAAGGAAAGTGAGTGAGTGTGTGTATGCGTGCGTGAGCCTGTGTGTGTGCGTGCCTGCGCCTGTGTGTGTGCGTGCGTGCGCCTGTGTGTGTGCGTGCGTGAGCCTGTGTGTGTGCGTGCGTGAGCCAGGAGCCTGTGTGTGTGCGTGCGTGCGCGCGCTGTGTGTGTGCGTGCGTGAGCCTGTGTGTGTGCGTGCGCCTGTGTGTGTGCGTGCGTGAGCCTGTGTGCGTGCGTGAGCCAGGAGCCTGTGTGTGTGCGTACGTGAGCCTGTGTATGTGCGTGCGTGAGCCTGTGTGTGTGCGTGCGTGAGCCTGTGTGTGTGTGCGTGCATGTGACGGGTGGAAGTGTACACATGACTGGGTAACTCAATAACAAATATGAGGGATATTTTGCACACCTATTTCTGGGAACCAAGGAACCTTATTTTCTCCTAGTCCCTCTAACTTTGCCCTAAGTCAGTAGTTAGTAGCATAAATCAGCTGGTCTGGCGATAATTACAAAGGAAACACAAACTGCAACAGACCCTTAAGTCCTTCCATGGCTGTTTGATTGAACTACACTACACTAACTAGATCATAAGAGAGAAAAGGGTAGTACAGTAGAAGGCTCCTAATGAGGGTTTTGTCGTCCTAGGGGTTAAGTGTTGTGGGCGAGGGCAGCTTAGCGCGGACCTTCACCCTCTCGTCCTGGGCAAAACAAGTGTACCAGTGTCCATATTGCAATAAGTCAACTTTCAAGCAGATGAGCGACCTCAAGCGCCACATCAGGACACACACTGGCGAAAAGCCGTACAAATGCCCCCACTGTTCCTACTCCTCCACCCAAAGCACGCCGGTGAAAACCCATATTTATAAGAGGCACACGGACGTCGCCTTGCCACCCTAGATTTAACAGTATTTATTTACTGTATACCACTTTATTTATATCACTATACCACCCTAGATTTAACAGTATTTACTTACTGTATACCTCTGTTTATACCACCCTAGATTTAACAGTATTTACTTACCGTATACCTCTGTTTATACCACCCTAGATTTAACAGTATTTACTTACCGTATACCTCTGTTTATACCACCCTAGATTTAACCCCTTCACGCCCAGATCTTTCCTTTGCTATGAAAAATTGTCTGTTATAAGCCATAAACTAACGCAAAGTAACTTAATATACCAAATTTGTTAGTGGACAAGGATACTAAACAGGTCATGTCTATAAAATATTGCTTATATTAATTTAAAATCGTCTAATGGTATATAAAATAGTTGTTGTTTGCCATAAAATTACGAAAAGTAACTGAATATACCAAATTTGTTAGTCGACAAGGATACTAAACAGGTCATATCTATAAAATATTGCTTATAGTCACTTAAAAACGTGTAATGATACCCAAATTTCAATGAAAATTATGCTCTGGGCCTCAAGGGATTAAAACAAAAAAGGTGAAATCCTTAAGTTTTATCTTGGGCTACCAAAAGGCAGTGTAGGTTATATGCCTTCCTGCTGATGTCATATATCACTTGAGTAGGACTTCTTGCAGGGTAGAACAACGTAACGGATTCAAGCTGGAAAAGCATAGATTTAAAAAGGAAATAGGGAATTACTGGTTCACAAATAGGGTGGTAAATGATTGGAATGGACTCAGTCGTCAGGTGGTCAATGCGGAGTCTATTGGGGTCTTTAAAAGGAGGCTGGATAAATTAATGGATGGGGAAGAGAGGTGGATGTAGGTAGTGTTAAGTAACAGGAACTACCTCGTGTAGGTCTCACAGCCTCTTGTAGCTTCCTTATTTTCTTATGTTCTCATGTTCTTATGAATGCTAACCTGATCTTCATGGTAGTTGTGATGAAATGGTTGACAGGAGAGAATGGTTTTGCAGTGAATTTGGAAGATTTTAAGGCTGGTGTATTGCTTTCAAAGAGCCTTGAACATTATAATAAAAAAAAAAAGTTGCTTTCAAATGGTAAAAAATTGTCTTGAAAATTATAATACTTGGTTTCAAATAGAATAAAAATAACCTTAGCCTTGAAAATTTAACCCCTTCACACCCAGATCTTTCCTATAAAAAATTGTCTGTTGTTAGCCATAAAATTACGAAAAGTAACTAAATATACCAAATTAGTTAGTGGACAAGGATACTAAACAGGTCATATCTATAAAACATTGCTTATGTTTACTAAAAGTCTTCTAATGATACCCAAATTATAATGGAAATTACGTTGTGGGCCTCAAGATGTAAAATAGTTGGTTACAAATGGAGTCATAGTATCAATAATAATCAAATAATAATAACAAATATCAACATAATCTAATAATAGTATCATAACATCAAAGCATAACCTTTAACCCCTTGAGACCCAGAGTGTAATTTCCATTGTAATTTGGGTACCATTAGACAATTTTTAGTTAATATAAGCAATATTTTATAGCTATGACCTGTTTAGTATCCTTGTCTTCTAACTATTATGGTATATTAAGTTAGTTTTTGTAATTTTATGGCTAACAACAGACCAATTATTATAGCAAGGGAAAGATCTGGGCGTGAAGGGGTTAACCTGCTTTGAGTGAGGGGCGAGGATGCAGGAATAAATCTAGGGCTGAGAACTAGAAGGGCCAATGTCAAAAAATGGCTAATTTGAGATAAGTCCACCACCGACCTGGAAATGTATGTATCTATCAGTGCAAGAAATGACAGGTTATAATCTAAGTAATTACTGAAGAAAAATCTTTCATCTGCTGTTATTACCTGATGCAGTGATGAAGGATGCAATATTTCAAACGCATTTTTCTCAAAACATAGATTTGTGACATTGGCCTTTCTTGTTCTCAGCCCTAGAAATAATGCACCAAGGCAAGATGTAGATAACTATCGATTAAAGAAATTATTGGTCCCAAGAATGTACTGAAGAACTGTACTGAATGTCAAGAATGTGAATGTTAGGATGCATGAACGTCTACAATGGAAATTACGTTGTGGGCCTCAAGGGTTACCGTAGATAACACTATCGTCGCCAGTCACTCGCCACTGCACTAATGTTGCCAGGCACAATATATTACAAATTTTAGCATCACTACAGACTTTTATGTGCCACTGAAGACACATGCACAGTAGTTTATGTTATGTACATCACACTACATGTCTTCAGTGGCACATCAAAGTCTGTAGTGATGCTAAAATGGGTAATATATTGTGCCTGGCGACATAAGTGCAGTGGCAAGTGACTGGCGACTATAGTGTTATCTACGGTAAATAGTTGGTTTGGTAACCCCTTCACGCTCAGATCTTTCCTTTGCTATATTAAATCGTGTGTTGATAGCCATAAAATTACGAAAAGAAACTAAATAAACCAAATTAGCTAGTGGAAAAGGATACTAAACAGGTCATATCTATAAAAACATTGCTTATATTCATTAAAAAATCATCTAATGGTGGTCAAATTACAACGGAAATTACGTTATGGGCCTCAAGGGTTAAATAGTTGGGTTTTAAAAGGCATCAGAGTAACCTATAACCTGCCTTTGAGGGGTCAGGAATAAGGATACATAAACGTCTTGAAGCAGCATAGACGTCTTGAATCAGGCTGCATAGACGTCTTGAATCAGGATGCATAGACGTCTTGAATCAGGATGCATAGACGTCTTGAATCAGGATGCATAGACGTCTTGAATCAGGATGCATAGACGTCTTGAATCAGTTCGCACCAGTGACACTTTTATTCTGTCTTCTGTAGGACAATGAGAGAGCCAGCGTAGCAACCACCCCGGGCAAAGTCGGGAACAACACTGAGTCGTCTGTAGGCGCCCCTCAGCTGGCTTGCCCGTATTGCTTCCGGTCCACTTTCCGACAAAACAGCGACCTCAAACGGCACATCAGAATTCATACGGGAGAGAAGCCGTATAAATGTGCCACTTGTGTTTATAGAGCGTCGCGGAAAGATCTATTACAGGTTCATATTGCCAAAGTGCATCCATCCCATTAGCATAATACTTAACACAACACACATAACATGACAACACATACCATAACAAATAACAAAACATAACACATAACATAACATATAACACACACAAGGCAAATCTTAGTCTATTTTTTTAATGAGGCAAAAATTCAATTCTAGCTTAACCCCTTGAGGCCCAGAACATAATTTCTATTGTAATTTGGGTACCATTAGACAATTTTTAGTGCATATAAGCAATATTTTATAGGTATGACCTGTTTAGTATCCTTGTCCACTAACTCATTTGGTATATTAAGTTACTTTTCGTAATTTTATGGCTCGACAACATACAATTTTTTATAGCAGAGGAAAGATCTGGGCGTGAAGGGGTTAAGCTCTCATACTTAAAATGATGCCTGTGTTTACCTGAAAATATGGTTCACTAAGATAAAATACAGCTGCAATTAAGAAGTGTAGTATTCCCTTCTCCTGGCATCAAATATCAATCAGTAAGCAGCAAGGGGTCAGGATTTTTCACATTGTTAAAAAAAACCCAGTATAGTAAAGTTAAAACGTTGACTTATCGAAATGAAAATCAAAATCGCAAAAGCTATTATTACAATCACTTCGGCTGTTATGCTTAGTTGTTTTTTTTGCTTAAGTAAATGTAAGTTATTTCTTGATTGATTTTTTCATTATAAGTTTTGTTCGTTACCTTTTTTTGTATATACAGTATGTCCGATGGGGTCAGGATGTGATGATAGACACACACACACACAACAACTTAGTGAAAAACTTGATACATACATACGCATAGCTATGGAGACAGGAGCGCACGACTTGAGCTGGGACTGTATGCTACAACTAGGTGAATACAGCTGGGCCTGTATGCTACAACTAGGTGAATACAGCTGGGCCTGTATGCAACAACTAGGTGAATACAGCTGGGCCTGTATGCTACAACTAGGTGAATACAGCTGGGCCTGTATGCTACAACTAGGTGAATACAGCTGGGCCTGTATGCTACAACTACCATCCATAACACCATAGTCGCCACTGCACCAATGTCGTCAGGCGAATATTACAAATTTTAGCATCACTACAGACTTGCATGTGCCACTGAAGACATGTACATAATATAAACTCCTGTGCATGCCGTTTCAGTGGCACATAAAAGTCTGTAGTGATGCTAACATTTGTAATATATGGCGACTGATGACATTAGTGCAGTGGCGAGTGTTGTTGACGGTACGGTAGGGGAATACAAACTGGCTTGGGTAACATTGTCGTAGCGGTGAGATTGCCCGATGGTTTTCATTATCTCATTCATGATGCTGGGCAGCGTTGATTGTAAAAGCATTGTAGATTAATTTGATAGGCATGAATACATCAGCAAGACCTTGGCATAGCTTGTGTGGTAAATGATTGGCATGGACTGGGTCGTCAGGTAGCCCGGACCTCCGCCACGGCACCCTCGGAGCCACCCAGGAAGAGAAGCAGGTGGAGGAGGAGGAAGAAGAGGTCAACGGCTTCCACGGCTTGTCAAACGCCAACTACCGTCATGGCTGAGCTCCCCGGTAAGACCGAGCCGCCACGGACACCGGTAGCAGAAGTCACCTGTCAAACGCGAACTACCGTCACGGCTGACCTCTCTGTGCAGACCAAGCCGCCGCCGCAACCACCACGAACACAAGTAGCAGAAGTCACCTGTCAAGCGCCAACAAGAGTCATGGTTGAGCTCTCCGTTAAGACCGAGCCGCCGCCACGAACACAAGTAGCAGAAATCACCTGTCAGACCAGTGTTGAGGCGCCGTACCTCCACTCTGACAGAAAGGCGGTGACTCTCCCGCTCCCGTACCTCCGCGCCCTACTCACAAACATGCGCTACATGCAGATAAAGGCAGAAGAATTGGTAGACTCGGGAGCATATGTCGAGTACCACAACCCAGATAGCAAAGCAATGGCACTGATACGCAGCGGTGACTTTACCCTGCAGGAACAGATAACCACAAGACGTCCACCCAAGCCCTTTCACCCCCTACGGGCTCATCGTTAGCCCCCCCCCCCCCCCCCCCCCCCCCATAAAGGTGCCACAATAAACAACAACAACACAGGTAGTCAGTGGGGAGGCAATAGGGAACTTTAACCCCTTCACGCCCAGATCTTTCCTTTGCTATATTAAAAATTATGTTGTCGAGCCATAAAATTACGAAAAGTAACTGAATATACCAAATTAGTTAGTGGACAAGGATACTAAACAGGTCATAGCTATAAAATATTGCTTAATAAATCAGACAATGCTTATGTTCATTACAAATTGTCTACTAGTAGTCATATTACAATGGACATTACGTTCTGGGCCTCAAGGTGTTAAAAGGAGGCTGGATAATTTCATGGATGGGGATGAAAGGTGGATGTAGGTAGTGTTAAGTAACAGGAACTACCACGTGTAGGTCTCCCAGCCTCTTGTAGCTTTCTTATGTTCTTATGTCTAGCAGGGAACAGAAGCCCATCAAGCACCTTGCTGTGTGCCTGTGACGGACTGAGGCACTTGCTCAGAGAAAAGGGGAAATGATTCACTATTGGTAATCACTAATTAATACCATGGGTTCAGAAGCAAAAGTTTTGATGTGTGATCTAGGCGTCAATTTTGTTATATTTACTAGTGATGGGGAGCTGATAGATTTCTCGAAGGGCAGTTATGTTGGCTTGATTTTTTTTCTCTCTCTCTCTCTCTCTCTCTCTCTCTCTCTCTCTCTCTCTCTCTCTCTCTCCTCTCTCTTCTCTCTCTCTCTCTCTCTCTCTCTCTCTCTCTCTCTCTCTCTCTCTCTCTCTCTCTCTCTCTCTCTCTGTCTGCTGTTGTAGTTTTCTTACTATTATGTCTCTTCTCTCTCTCTCTCTCTCTTCTGTCTGTCTGTCTTCTCTCTGTATCTCTCTCTCTCTCTCTCTCTCTCTCTCTTCTTCTCTCGTCGTCTTTTCTCTTCATCTCTCTCATCTCTCTCTTCTCTCTCTCCCCTCTCTCTCTGTGTCTGTCTGTCTTATCTGGTTGGTAGTTTTCTTACTATATATATGTCTCTCTCCTCTCTCTCGTCTCTCTCTCTCTCTCTCTCTCTCTCTGTCTGTTGGTAGTTTTCTTACTCTATATATATGTATCTCTCTCTCTCTCTCTCTCTGTCTCTGTCTGTCTGGTAGTTTTCTTACTCTCTCTCTCTCTCTCTCTCTCTCTCTCTCTCTCTCTCTCTCTCTCTCTCTCTCTCTTCTCTCTCTCTCCTCCTTCTCTCTCTCGTTGGTAGTGTTGTTACAGGCATGATTTCCCTGTTTACAGTTTGGCTATGAGGAGAGATCAGAGGGTGAGATGCTTGCATGTTCCCACTGTGACCAAGCCAGGTTCAAGTCAGTCTATTACTTAATGAGACACATGCGCACCCACACAGGGGAGCGGCCTTATCCTTGTACCCAATGTCCCTTCCGAGCCTCCCGGAGAGACCACTTGAGTCGCCACATGAAGAGAAAACATTGGCACTTCCTGGCAGAGACACTGAAATGATGGGGTTAAACATAAGAAAATAAGCAACATTTTATAGTTATGACCTGTTTAGTATCCTGTCCACTAGCTAATTTGGTATATTAAGGTACTTTTCGTAATTTTATGGCTCGACAACAGACAATTTTATATAGCAAAGGAAAGATCTGGGCATGAAGGGGTTAAAAGGAGGCTGGATAAATTCATGGATGGGGATGAAAGGTGGATGTAGGTAGTGTTAAGTAACAGGAATTACCACCTGTAGGTCTCACAGCCTCTTGTAGCTTCCTTATGTTCTTGTGTTCTTATGTTAAGATATTGATGCAGTGAAAGAAAGACTTATCATCATTTTAGTTGTCTGGGCACAGAATGGTAACTGTCGTCTGTGTGAAGCAATGTTAACCCCTTGAGACCCAGATCTTGCCTTTTACTATATGAAATCATCTGTTATTAGCCATAAAACTACAAAATAGTAACAAAATAAATCAAATTAGCTAATGGACAAGGATATTAAACAGGTCATATCTATATAATATTGCTTATGTTCATTAAAATTGTCGAATGGTGGATATATTACTATGAAAATTACGTTCTGGGCCTCAAGGGGTTAAGTCTGACCTTTGGGGCATTTCCTGTTATCTGATATTGATTGATCATACTGGAAAGGATAAAGTTATATATTTGATTCTCGTGTTTGTAGTATGGAGCGCAATCTGGTGGAACGCATGCACACACACACACACACACACACACACACACACACACACACACACACACACACACACACACACACACACACACACACACACACACACACACAGATTGAATTCTCTCTCTCTCTCTCTCTCTCTCTCTCTCTCTCTCTCTCTCTTCTCTCTCTCTCCTCTCTCTCTTCCTCTCTCTCTCTCTCTCTCTCTCTCTCTCTCTCTCTCTCTCTCTCTCTCTCCCTTTCTATATATTGCAAGAGTTCTGTTATTGCCAAACCATTTCACTTTTAATTAAAGGAGTTTTTTAATGCAGTTATATGCGTTTTAGATTGAGTAGGTATTATTTTCTTTTTATGGAGGCGGGTATTATAATGGAAATGTTAAGGTATCTATGTATGTACATATGCATATAAGTATGTAGATGTTAATAAAATATGCTGGGTTGCAATTTCTATTTTTTGTTCTTAGATTCAGTCTTAACGCGATTTTCAAAGCAAAACTGCTTTAAACTAGAAGTATGATATATTACTATGTGTGAAAATCATATAGAGTTAGTCCCTTCCCCTACACTGAGGTGGCAACACTGGTCTCGCGTCTACACTGACCTATCGTGAACGGTTTCTGAATTATAAACTTATATTTCTATAATGCGTTCAGCTTACAGCTTGTTTCTCACACAGCAACTCTTACCCATGAAAAGTTATTGTAAATGGATGGATCTACAATTGTATCCCCGGCATTTAC
The DNA here is from genome assembly GCA_016584305.1 of Chionoecetes opilio. Classification (NCBI taxonomy): domain Eukaryota; kingdom Metazoa; phylum Arthropoda; class Malacostraca; order Decapoda; family Majidae; genus Chionoecetes; species Chionoecetes opilio. The sequence goes on from JACEEZ010023553.1 coordinate 233,175, forward strand.
AATTATCTAGCAAAAAAAATATTTTTGAATTTCTGGCTGCTCAACAGTATTCCAAAATTAACGACGATCAGGTTTTTGTTATTTTGCCGCAAAACTGAGTTGTAGAAGAAAACTTATGGAAGTAACAAAGGTTCATCTTGAGGTGTTCTACATGATGCAGTAATCGGCTTGTCAAAATACCACATGGTTGTCGAGAAAATCGATATTTTTTATAAATTTACGAATATGCCATTGTCTCGGTTTGGCTTGTCCCATTTATCAATCAATATTTTTATGCTTTACGCCAAATGATAGCCCTTGATCTGCTTTATATTTACTTATATACATGTTGCAATTATCTGCCATAGTTTTTTGGTTATTGAAAAAAAAATGATTTAAAAAAAAATCAAGGCATACATACCCCTGCAAAATTTGCAATATTTTTTTTTAAATAGATTTCCTTAAAAATTTGTTCCTAGCTGTTTTCGGGCATGCTGAACACGAATCTGGAGTCAGTTTTCAGTTACAATGATTAGAAGTCCCTATTTCAGCCAATTCACAATGACATAATACTTCCAGATATTCCTTAAAAATCCCAAATTAGACAAAACTTACTACAAGACATAAAAATATGATTGGCATTGCTAGATTATTCACTACTTCAATACAATAATCAGTATTAGTATTGATTAGTATTATTAATCCCTATTTGAGCCACCCATGCGATTGTCAAAGTACTTATAAAAACCTAGGAATACTATAGCAATCCTGTGGGACTTCTAATGCCCTCCCATGACTCCTGTAGGATGCGTGAAGGAGCAAAGAGGCCCGTGAAGGACTCTGAAGGATTGTATACAAAGCGAAGGATACTTAAAAGAGTTCTTCCTCTCTTCCTTGTCCCACCTCCTTCCTTCTCCCCCTCTCCCCTCCTTCCTCCTCCTCGTCCCTCCTTCCTACCCCCTTCCTCTTCTTCCTCCTCCCACTCCTGCCTTCTTCCTCTGCCTATCATATTTATACGATAATGATCATATATCAGATCACGCTGGGCAGCCGCAGCACTGCATGGGAGAGCTGGGACTCCCACTAGTAAGGCTAAGGATAATTCAAACTTGCTCAAATTATGGAAAGTTATTGAAAAAATTGTACTGGCCTGAAACTGAATTATCCGAAGCTTGAATTATACGGGTTCAATTTTAAGAAGGGTGTACTGTATGCGGTTATGGATGATTATGATGATGATGGATAATAGGGTGTGGGTGTGCCGGAGGTGTCTCAAGGAGGTCAGCCGGCTTTTTGCAGTGTCTCTCTCTCTCTCTCTCTCTCTCTCTCTCTCTCTCTCTCTCTCTCCTCTCTCTCTCTCTCTCTCTCTCTCTCTCTCTCTCTCTCTCTCTCTCTCTCTCTCTCTCTCTCTCTCTCTCTCTCTCTCTCTCTCTCTCTCTCTCTCTCTCTCTCTCTCTCTCTCTCTCTCTCTCATTTAACCCCTTCACGCCCAAATCTTTCCTTTGCTATAAAAAATGATGTTGTCAAGCCATAAAATTCTGAAAAATAACTGAATATACCAAATTAGTTAGTGGACAAGGATACTGAACAGGTCATAGCTATTACATATTGCTTATATGCACTAAAAATTGTCTATTAGTACCTAAATGACAATGGAAATTACGTTCTGGGCCCCTAGGGATTAATGGAGGTGTTTATTGTGAGTGTTCTTAGCTTGGTTATTTTATTTTATTTTTTTCTCACTTTTGAAGGTTGAAAGTTGCATAATGAGATCTACAGCCATAAGTATTACTCTGATGTGTGATTGCAAGGCTCTGAAGATTGGAATGGACTCAGTCGTCAGGTAGTTAGTGCAGAGTCAATAGGGAGCTTTAAAAGGAGGCTGGATAAATTTATGGATGGGGATGAAAGGTGGATGTAGGTAGTGTTAGTAACAGGAACTACCACGTGTAGGTCTCCCGGCCTCTTGTAGCTTCCTTATTTTCTTATGTATCATGTGAAAATGTTGGCTACTTACAGATTACAGGTTCTTAATACCCATGGATTGTATAACTCACCCAAATATTTCCCTTGTGTATATATATATATAAAGATATGATTAAGGAAAAATAGTAAACACAGGAACTACCTCGTGTAGGTCTCGCGGCCTCTTGTAGCGTCCTTATTTTCTTATGTTCTTATGTTATGTAAATAAATATGGAAATGAAAAAGCATTCTCATCAAGATGGAATAACCGAGTTACTTTTTGACAGGGTGCAGCAAGAATGAGCTCCAGGGAGGCTAAGGGGGCAAAGAATGCGTGGGCTCGCCGGAAAGTCTCCAGTAAACAGACTGGCTTCATCACCAAAAGTGCCAGTATCACTAAAGAGACTGGCTTCATCACCAAAAGTCCCAGTATCAAAAAAGAGACTGGCTTCATCACCAAAAGTGCCAGTATCACTAATGAGGCTGGCTTCATCACCAAAAGTCCCAGTATCACTAAAGAGGCTGGCTTCATCACCAAAAGTAGGCGGCTTCCCTTCCCATTGCGGAAGAGAAAGCCCATATCTAAAGCCTTCTTTTATGGAAGGGGAAAATTCTGTGCCCAAACCAGTATCCGGTTTGAGGACAAAGTGTGGTATGGACAGTTGCTGCAGCAGTTGACTGGCGTGTTACCATCCAGTCATGGCACCCAACAGTCCTCTGCCTCGGCCAACCAGTCATTGGGAATGGTGTCGCGTTCTCGCTGTAGCAGTGTGTGGACCCAGGAAAAGCGTCAGCAGCTAGAAGCATCTTTCTTTCAGCCTTTAGACACACACACAGACACAGAGCGAGCCTTGCAGGAGGAGGAACCAATCTTCCGCCTCCCCGAGCCTCCCGTCACACTGACGGAAGATGAGTCAGACGCTGATAGAAGCGATTCTAGAAATGGAACTGTTGCAGAAGCTGAAGAGCCAGGAACAGAAAGCAAGGCAGCCTTCAAGAGCTCCCTGGACGGCTACCTGAGTCAGACGCCCATCTACCACCTGGACTGGCTGGAGTCCTTGAGGAATAAGTTTGAGGTGCGTGCCAAGGCTACCGATTGTGACGCGGCAATGTTGGCCGAGGCTCAGAGGCTGCTGGAGGAGAAGAGGAAGAAGTCACAAGCTTCTCTGGATAACTGTGTTGCACTAAGGATGAAACAACTTGACCTAACGTACCCAAGTGACACTGCAGAGGCCGAGGAGGAGGAGGAGTATGTGCCGTTGACGCCAGAAATGGAGGAAGCGATTGATGCCGCCCTGTTGAAAGGCCCGCCACACCAGGTCCTGATCAACAGGTTCAACACTCAGATCACCAGGCACGACATATCCACACTGGCCGGCCTCAACTGGCTCAACGATGAAATCATCAATTTCTACATGAATCTGTTGATTGAAAGAGGGAAAAATGATAATTTTCCCAAGGTGTATGCCTTTAACACCTTCTTCTATCCCAAACTGATGAAGACGGGCTTTGCCTCGGTCAAGCGGTGGACCAAGAAGGTGGACGTGTTCGGCCACGCGGTGCTGCTGGTGCCGGTCCACCTGGGCATGCACTGGTGCATGGCCACCGTCAACACAAAGCACAAACAAGTCCGCTACTACGACTCCATGCTGGGCGACAACGACAAGTGTTTGGAAGCCCTGCTCAAATACCTGGAGGACGAACACCAGGACAAGAAGTCCTCGCCGCTAGACAAGACGGGCTGGACTGCCGAGAATGTGAAGGACATTCCCCAGCAGATGAACGGCTCGGACTGTGGCATGTTTGCCTGCATGTTTGCAGAGTTTTTGTCGCGTGACGCCTACATCAGCTTTGACCAGCAGCACATGCCCTACTTCAGGCGGAAGATGGTCTATGAAATCATCACGGGAAACCTGCTTTAAGGAAGGGCTGGAAACCTGTAGCACTAAATGTATGAATGATCGGAAACTGTCCGAAGGAAATTGATTTAATTTATTTTTGTTAGATGATAGCGCCTGGTTTACTGATCCTTCTAGGAGTGATGCTTAGGAATGAAGGGTTGTGTTATTCCCCGGTAGTTGTAACAGTTCAGTGTCACCGTCATGGACTTAACATGGACGCCTTAGAAAGAGTACATGTAGTCCTGTCATGAATTGCTACCAGTAACAGTGACACATTTAGAAGTATTAACAGTATGTCCAGGCATTTTCATTGCACAGTAACTACTGTTGAAATCTGTGAGTGTGCTTACCACCGAGCGATCTTCCAAATGAATGGAAAAAAAAGTATACTCTTATTTTTTTTAACGAGGTGAAAAATCCTGACCCCTTGCTGCTTACTGACTGATATTTGATGCCAGGAGAAGGGAATACTACACTTCTTCTTCATTCCAGTTGTATTTTATCATGGTTAACCATAGTCTCAGGTAAACACAGGCTTCATTTTAAGCATGAGACCTTATGATAGAATGGAATTTTTGCCTCGTTAAAAAAATAGTCTATGTACAGTAGCTTTGTTTTTGTTTTGATAGTGGTCATGTCAGAGGCAAAGAAATATGAAGGGGTTATGGATGTGTTTTTTTGGTTCATATTTATTAGTGTATGTATCTCGTGGACTGTAATTTCCATGTAATTCTATAGTGTGTATTGCTGATAGAGGACATATTTTCATTTTTTCAAGTAGTACATGGCTATTTAACCCCTTGAGACCCAGCACGTATTTTCCATTATAATTTGACCACCATTAGACTATTTGTAGTGACTATAAGCAATGTTTTATAGCTATGACCTGTTTAGTAACCTTGTCCACTAACTCATTGGGTATATTAAGTAACTTCGTAATTTTATGGCTAACAGTGATTTTATATAGCCAAGGAAAGATCTGGGCGTGAAGGAGTTAATAGCCATGTACCTTTGATATGGTGGCAATGGGTGGAAGGGACATGGGGGAAGGAAATGTAGCATATCGCCTGAAGAGGCAATGTAGTGGATCCATTTCCATTCCATTTTATATTTTTGTTTATTAGTTTTATGAATGAATAAAAGGACTTGACTTAAGGTTCCTGTTTTTTTTCTCTCTCTCTCTCTCTCTCTCTCTCTCTCTCCCTCTCTTCTCTCTCTCTCTCTCTCTCTCTCTCTCCCTCTCTCTCCTCCTCTCTCTCTCTCTCTCTCTCTCTCTCTCTCTCTCTCTCTCTCTCTCTCTCCTCTCTCTCTCTCTCTCTCTCTCTCCTCTCTCTCTCTCTCTCTCTCTCTCTCTCTCTCTCCTCTCTCTCTCTCCTCTCTCTCTCTCTCTCTCTCTCTCTCTCTCTCTCTCTCTCTCTCTCTCTCTCTCTCTCTCTCTCTCTCTCTCTCTCTCTCTCTCTCTCTCTCTCTCTCTCTCCATACTGTAGATAATATACTTAGCGGTGATGTCGGTGATGTTATTTATTTGTTGTTGGCCTCAAGCTATCTTGGCGCCCACACGTCTTGGCTTGGATGGGAAAAGTGTCCATAATGTTCTACTTATAATAATGTTCTAGGTTAACCATGGATTCTTGTCTTGTATTTATTTAACCCTTTGAGGCCCAGAACGTAATTTCCATTGTAATTTGGGTACCATTAGACGGTTTGTAGTGACTATGAGCAATGTGTAATAGCTATGACCTGTTGAGTACCCTTGTCGACTAGCTAAATTTGTATATTCAGTGACTTTTCTTAATTTTATGGCTCGACTACATACATTGTTTTATAGCCAAGGAAAGATCTGGGCGTGAAGGGGTTAAAGGTCATTTAGGAGTCTTACCTCAATAGAGTTCACTTTAGATCAGTAGTATCAAGTGGTCCAGTGGAACAAGTTAACAGACCAAGTGTTTGTGTTGAGTAGAGTAATAGCAGTGTTCTTTACAGTAAGTTTTTCAGTAATGTTAAAACAGTAGCTTGTTGTCCTTTAAAAGTTAAGTCTTGCATCAATAAAGGATTTTGTTTGATACTCAGTAATTACTTGTCCTTACTTCCTTCTTCCTTCCTTCTTCTCCTTCCTTTCTTCCTTCCTCTTCCTTCCTTCCTTCCTTCCTTCCTTCCTTTGTTCCTTCCTTCCTTCCTTCCTTCCTCTCTTCCTTCTCTTCCTCCCTTCCTTCTTCCTCTTTTCCTCTTCCTTCCCTCTTGTATTTGAGACTAGAGGACAAAATATAATTGATTGAGAAGTGCATTGGCATATTATATCCTGAACCTATTTAGGGGCACCCATGGCTCTGTATTTAGGGGCACCCATGGCTCTGTATTTAGGGGCACCCATGGCTCTGTATTTAGGGGGTACACTAAAACCCTTATAACTCTGAATTTCATATAACTCGGCAAGGCAAAGACAGCGTAAAAAATTATATATCGGCATGTTACCGAGTAATTTTGTTTTTGTTTTTTGTTTTGTTTACATCTCTGCCTATAGCGCCTTTAGGCAGTGACCTCCAGGGCTCAGATGGTAGGCCCTGGAGGTTCACTTGAGGGCTGTGATGGTTGCCCCTCGCCCGTGGTGGCGTAGGCAGCATTTTTATAGTGAAGCCTGTGATTAGAGGCTCATGCATCAAATATCAGTCGGTAAGCAGCAAGGGGTTAGGATTTTTCACCTCGTTAAAAAAGATAGACTAGTTATTGTCCTTCACTGCACTATGATGTTAAGTAAGACGGGTATCCCCACAGGCGGGGCTGGCCAGAGGGTTACCCACGATGCCTCAGAGGTCGCCGGGCACAGGGGTCACCAGCCAACTAACCTCCGACAGCGGGCACCTTAAGTGTAATCGGTGCTTTTACAGGACTGCCATCAGGACTAACTTATTTAACCACATGAGGATACACTCGGGAGAGAAGCCGTTCACGTGTCCGCAGTGCCCGTATCGCTGCAACCAGAGGACAAATCTCCGAACCCACATGCGTGTCCACAGCGGGGAGAGGCCATTCACGTGTCCGCAGTGCCCGTACACTTGTAGACAGAAGGCGACCCTGCTCACACACATGCTGGTACGACACCAAATCATATCAAGAACAACAACAACAATATAACTACAACAACAAATAATATCATGAACAACAATATCAACAACAACAACAAATAATATCATGAACAACAACAAATAATATCATGAACAACAATATCAACAACAACAAATAATATGAACAACAACAAATAATATCATGAACAACAATATCAACAACAACAAATAATATGAACAACAACAAATAATATGAACAACAATATCAACAACAACAACAAATAATATCATGAACAACAATATCAACAACAACAAATAATATGAACAACAACAAATAATATGATGAACAACAACAATATAACAACAACAACAAATAATATCATGAACAACAACAATATAACAACAACAACAACACATATTATCATGAACAACAACAATATAACAACAACAACAAATAATATCATGAACAACAACAATATAACAACAACAAATAATATCATGAACAACAACAATATAACAACAACAACAACAATAATATCATGAACAACAACAATATAACAACAACAACAAATAATATCATGAACAACAACAATATAACAACAACAAATAATATGAACAACAAATAATATCATGAACAACAACAATATAACAACAACAACAAATAATATCATGAACAACAACAATATAACAACAACAACAAATAATATCATGAACAACAACAATATAACAACAACAACAACCACCAATAATATGAACAACAACAACAACAAATAATATCATGAACAACAACAACAACAAATAATATCATGAACAACAACAATATAACAACAACAACAACCAATAATATGAACAACAACAACAACAAATAATAATATCATGAACAACAACAAAACAAAATATCAAACAACAACAATAAACAACAACAACACCAATAATATGAACAACAACAAAACAACAAATAATATCATGACAAACAACAACAATATAACAACAACAACAACAAATATAAACAAACAACAACAATAATAGAACAACAACAACAACAATAAACCAATCAAAAAAAATATGAACAACAACAACAACAAATAATAATATCATGAACAACAACAATATAACAACAAACAACAATAATATGCAGAAACAACAACAATAATATATCAACAACAATTAACAAACAACAAAAATATCATGAACAACAACAATACAACAACAACAACCAAATAATATGAACAACAACAATATAACAACAACAACAAATAATATCATGAACAACAACAATATAACAACAACAACAAATAATATGAACAACAATATAACAACAACAAATAATATGAACAACAACAACAACAAATAATATCATGAACCACAACAATATAACAACAACAACAACAAATAATATCATGAACAGGCCTCGTATGGCTCTGTTGTAGATGATTTTGTTTTATGGCTAACAACAGACCATTTATATAGCCTGTTTTATGGCTAACAACAGACCATTTATATAGCCTGTTTTATGGCTAACAACAGACCATTTATATAGCCTGTTTTATGGCTAACAACAGACCATTTATATAGCCTGTTTTATGGCTAACAGACCATTTATATAGCCTGTTTTATGGCTAACAACAGACCATTTATATAGCCTGTTTTATGGCTAACAACAGACCATTTATATAGCCTGTTTTATGGCTAACAACAGACCAAGGAAAGATCTGGGCGTGAAGGGGTTAAAGACTGCACACACAAGCTTTCACGACACCGAATAATATCATGAACAGGCCTCGGATGGCTTTGTTGTAGTGTTATTAGATTGACTGGGATAATTTCTTTCACTTTCCAAAATATCTAAATATCTACGTAAATATCTAAAATATCCTTTTCACTTCCAAATACTATCATGAAGATGTCTCGTATAGCTTTATTCTACCGTCAATAACACTATAGTCGCCACTGCACTAATGTCGCCAGGTGCCATATATTACAAATTTTAGCATCACTACAGCCTTGTATGTGCCACTGAAGAGACATGCACAGTAGTATATATTATGTACCTGCCTTCAGTGGCACATACAAGTCTGTAGTGATGCTGACATTTGTAATATTCACCTGGTGACATTAGTGCAGTGGCGACTAGTGTTATTGACGGTACAGTGTAATTATATTGAATGATGCCCGTATTCGTAGTCACATACCATCATTGTACGTGGTCATTGTTCACTTTTTGTCTTGTCCTAATTAAATTAATATGTCATGCCAGCTCTGTTGTGATTGCAATAGGAGTACTGTAGAATTGCTCTAGTACTTTCCATGGCAGCTACAAGATCTCTGTTGTGATTGCAATAGGAGTACTGTATGATTGCTCTAGTACTTTCCATGGCAGCTACAAGATCTCTGTTGTGATTGCAATAGGAGTACTGTAGAATTGCTCTAGTACTTTCCATGGCAGCTACAAGATCTCTGTTGTGATTGCAATAGGAGTACTGTAGGATTGCTCTAGTACTTTCCATGGCAGCTACAAGATCTCTGTTGTGATTGCAATAGGAGTACTGTATGATTGCTCTAGTACTTTTCATGGCAGCTACAAGATCTCTGTTGTGATTGCAATAGGAGTACTGTATGATTGCTCTAGTACTTGCCATGGCAGCTACAAGATCTCTGTTGTGATTGCAATAGGAGTACTGTAGGATTGCTCTAGTACTTGCCATGGCAGCTACAAGATTTCTGTTGTGATTGCAATAGGAGTACTGTAGGACTGCTCTAGTACTTGCCATGGCAGCTACAAGATCTCTGTTGTGATTGCAATAGGAGTACTGTATGATTGCTCTAGTACTTGCCATGGCAGCTACAAGATCTCTGTTGTGATTGCAATAGGAGTACTGTATGATTGCTCTAGTACTTTCCATGGCATCTACAAGATCTCTGTTGTGATTGCAATAGGAGTACTGTAGGATTGCTCTAGTACTTGCCATGGCAGCTACAAGATCTCTGTTGTGATTGCAATAGGAGTACTGTATGATTGCTCTAGTGCTTTCCATGGCAGCTACAAAAACAAGTGAATCATTTTGACTTGAGTAGAAATGGAACAAAATCATAGCAATTACCACGAGCAATCATGGTATGTGACTACGAATACGAGCATTATGTCTCACTGCTTTCACGACAACAAATAACATCATGAAGAGGCCTGTGTTGATAGCTGTTTAAGTGAAAAAATAAAAGAGATGGTAGGAGTGTTTGAGGTTAAGATGCACTGAGGTAAAGGAGATACAAAAATGAATAATAATAATAACTATAAAATACTAAAATAATAATAATAATAATATAGTATGCAGATGTCGCGTATGGGTTTGTTGTTAAGCGTAATTCGATTGACTGTGATCACTTATTTCTCCTTAACCCCTTGAGGCCAGAACGTAATTTCCATTGTAATTTGGGTACCATTAGACAATTTTCATGAATATAAGCAATAGTTTATAGATATGACCTGTTTAGTATCCTTCTCCACTAGCTAATTTGGTATATTAAGTTACTTTTTCGTAATTTTATGGCTAACTGACGATTTTATATAGCAAAGGAAAGATCTGGGCGTGAAGGGGTTAAGGACTGCACAGCTGAAATTGTGCAGCTTTGGTTTGAAAAGGTTACTGTAGGATGCTGAGAATAAATGTTGAAACTGTCAATTGTGCTATAAATTATTATTAGACATTTACGTTGAATTCCTGAACTTCTGCTATCTATGCTACATCATTCCTGAACTTCTGCTATCTATGCTACATAACTCCTGAACTTCTGCTATCTATGCTACATAACTCCTGAACTTCTGCTATCTATGCTACATAACTCCTGAACTTCTGCTATCTATGCTACATAACTCCTGAACTAATGCTATCTATGCTACATAACTCCTGAACTTCTGCTATCTATGCTACATCATTCCTGGACTTCTGCTATCTATGCTACATAACTCCTGAACTTCTGCTATCTATGCTACATCATTCCTGGACGTCTGCTATCTATGCTACATAATTCCTGAACTTCTGCTATCTATGCTACATAATTCCTGAACTTCTGCTATCTATGCTACATCATTCCTGAACTTCTGCTATCTATGCTACATCATTCCTGAACTTCTGCTATCTATGCTACATCATTCCTGAACTTCTGCTATCTATGCTACATAACTCCTGAACTTCTGCTATCTATGCTACATAATTCCTGAACTTCTGCTATCTATGCTACATCATTCCTGAACTTCTGCTATCTATGCTACATAATTCCTAAACTTCTGCTATCTATGCTACATCATTCCTGAACTTCTGCTATCTATGCTACATAATTCCTGAACTTCTGCTATCTATGCTACATCATTCCTGAACTTCTGCTATCTATGCTACATCATTCCTAAACTTCTGCTATCTATGCTACATCATTCCTGAACTTCTGCTATCTATGCTACATCATTCCTAAACTTCTGCTATCTATGCTACATCATTCCTAAACTTCTGCTATCTATGCTACATCATTCCTGAACTTCTGCTATCTATGCTACATCATTCCTGAACTTCTGCTATCTATGCTACATCATTCCTGAACTTCTGCTGTCTATGCTACATCATTCCTGAACTTCTGCTATCTATGCTACATCATTCCTGAACTTCTCTTATCTATGCTACATAATTCCTGAACTTCTGCTATCTATGCTACATCATTCCTAAACTTCTGCTATCTATGCTACATCATTCCTGAACTTCTGCTATCTATGCTACATCATTCCTGAACTTCTGCTATCTATGCTACATAATTCCTGAACTTCTGCTGTCTATGCTACATCATTCCTGAACTGCTATCTATGCTACATCATTCCTGAACTTCTCTTATCTATGCTACATAATTCCTGAACTTCTGCTATCTATGCTACATAATTCCTGAACTTCTGCTATCTATGCTACATCATTCCTGAACTTCTGCTATCTATGCTACATCATTCCTGAACTTCTCTTAATCTATGCTACTAAAATGGAGCTTTCCTATTCTGCACACAAGTTTTCATGCCATTCTAGTTTTGAGACACATATACAGTTACAAGATACATATACATACATACATATTCTACATACATACATATACATATACATACATAAGTCTTCCAGGCCGGCCTAGGAATAAGTTAGATTTATTGTTGTTGTGACCACGAAGGTAGTAGATTTAATAAGGAAATAGGGAAAAACTGGTTTACAAATAGGGTGGTAAATGATTGGCATGGACTCAGTCGTGGGGTAGTCAGTGTGGAGTCATTAGGGAGCTTTTAAAGGAGGCTGGATAGTGTTATGGATGGGGATGAAAGGTGGATGTAGGTAGTGTTAAGTAACAGGAACTACCTCGTGTAGGTCTCCCAGCCTCTTGTAGCTTCCTTATTTTCTTATGTTCTTATTTATTTATTTATTTATTATCATTGTTTTTAGTATGGTATATAAAAGTATGTGCCGTGTCTGTTATTTATTTATTTACATATTTTATTTATTGAATTTGAGTGTGTGTGTTATTGAGTGTGGTACTATATAAGTGCTGTATAAGTTATTTATTTATTTAATATTATTTTAATTAATTTAATATTAATCATAATTTTTAGTACTATATAAAATTAAATTATTAGTACTCATTAAAATTAAATATATAGTCATCCCCGTCTCACGTACTTTATTATTATTATTATTATTTTTTTTTTTTTTTTTTTTTTTTTTTTCTATAAGTGCTGTTTCGACCCCCACTTTTTTTTTTTTTTTTTTTACATTTTTTTTGTGTGTGTGGTCTATAAGTGGCGTTTCAACCCCTATTTTTTTCCTGTGTGTGTGTGTGTGGTCTATAAGTGGCGTTTCAACCCCTATTTTTTTCCTGTGTGTGTGTGTGTGTGGTCTATAAGTGGCGTTTCAACCCCTATTTTTTTTCTGTGTGTGTGTATGTGGTCTATAAGTGGCGTTTCAACCCCTATTTTTTTTCTCGGTGTGTATGTGGTCTATAAGTGGCGTTTCAACCCCTATTATTTTTCTGTGTGTGTGTGTATGTGGTCTATAAGTGGCGTTTCAACCCCTATTTTTTTTCTGTGTGTGTGTGTATGTGTGGTCTATAAGTGGTGTTTCAACCCTTTTTTTTTTTTGTGTGTGTGTGTGTGGGGTCTATAAGTGGCGTTTCAACCCCTATTTTTTTTCTGTGTGTGTGTGTGGTCTATAAGTGGCGTTTCAACCCTTTTTTTTTTGTGTGTGTGTGTGGTCTATAAGTGGCGTTTCAACCCTTTTTTTTTTTTTTGTGTGTGTGTTTCTATAAGTGGCGTTTCAACCCTTTTTTTTTTTGTGTGTGTGGTCTATAAGTGGCATTTCAACCCTTTGTGTGTGTGTGTGTGTGTGGTCTATAAGTGGCGTTTCAACCCTTTTTTTTGTGTGTGGTCTATAAGTGGCGTTTCAACCCTTTTTATTTTGTGTGTGTGTGTGTGTGTGGTGGTCTATAAGTGGCGTTTCAACCCCACTTTTTTTTTTTTTGGCTGTGTGTGTGTGGTCTATATATAAGTGGCGTTTCAACCCCTATTTTTTTTCTTGTGTGTGTGTGTGTGTGTGTGTGGTCTATAAGTGGCGTTTCAACCCTTTTTTTTCTGTGTGTGTGTGTGTGTGGTCTATAAGTGGCGTTTCAACCCTTTTTTTCTGTGTGCTGTGTGTGTGTGTGTGGTCTATAAGTGGCGTTTCAACCCTTTTTTGTTTGTGTGTGTGTGTGTGTGTTGTCTATATATAAGTGGCGTTTCAACCCCTATTTTTTTTTGGTGTATGTGTGTGTGTGTGTGTGTGTTTTAGTAGGGTCTATAAGTGGCGTTTCAACCCCTATTTTTTTTTGGTGTATGTGTGTGTGTGTGTGTGTTTTAGTGGTGTCTATAAGTGGCGTTTGAACCCCCTAGTAAGCCCGGCGTCCCCTACAGGTGGCGCTGAGCCGGGGCCGCGCAGCTGGGAAGGGCCGCAGCCACCAGTGTCCCTCCTGCCCCTACACCTCGAACGTAACCACCAACCTTAAGAACCACTTGCGTATACACACCGGCGAGAAACCGTTCCAGTGCCAGTTCTGTGCCTACACCACCACACAGAAGGGAAGTCTGCTCATTCACATCAGAAAACACACCGGAGAAAAGCCGTTCGGATGTCCCTTCTGCGATTACCGGTCTGCTACTAAAGGCAATTTGAAGGCACATCAGGTGGTTCATCAGTCTCAAGTGTCACAGTCTGCAGTGTCACAGTCTCAAGTGTCACAGTCTCAGGTGTCACAGTCTCAAGTGTCACAGTCTCAAGTGTCACAGTCTCAGGTGTCACAGTCTCAAGTGTCACAGTCTCAAGTGTCACAGTCTCAAGTGCCTCAGTCTGCAGTGCCTCAGTCTCAAGTGTCACAGTCTCAGGCAGTGTCACAGTCTCAAGCAGTGTCACAGTCTCAAGTGCCTCAGTCTGCAGTGGCACAGTCTCAAGCAGTGGCACCGTCTGTAAAGGTTGAAAGCAAGGATGTCAAGCCAGGAATAGGAGGAGAAGGTGGAGAGGAGGAGAGGAGAGAAGAAGAAAAGGAGGAAAAGCCAGATGGAGGAGATGGAAAGCCAGACGATGTTACACTCATGAACGATGTTGTACTCATGAACGATCCTGCTCCGAGCACTCTTGTACAGAGCGCATTTGAACTGATGATGAATGATCCTCTTCGACTGAGCGATGAACAAGACTCTGATTCGAGCAGAGGAGAACCCTTGCCTGTTATGTGTGTTTTGGAACCGCCGTCTGACAGCGAGTAGTTCATCAAATAACATCCTCATATATTATACGCATGCATATACATACACATATTATGTACATGTAACTGAATAAGAACAAGAAGTAACGGATTCAAGCTGGAAATACATGGATTTAAAAAGGAAATTGGGAAAAACTGGTTCACAAATAGGGTGGTAAATGATTGGCATGGACTCAGTAGACAGGTGGTTAGTGCAGAGTCAATAGGGAGCTTTAAAAGGAGGCTGGATAAATTTATGGATGGGGATGAAAGGTGGATGTAGGTAGTGTTAAGTAACAGGAACTACCACGTGTAGGTCTCGCGGCCTCTTGTAGCTTCCTTATTTTCTTATATTCTCATATACTATACATGTAACTGTGTGGACACTGTAACAAGTGTAGGGTAGGTAGGGAGTGAAGTGTGTTGAGTTAAGTGCTCATTCCTTACCGTCAACAACACTATAGTTGCCACTGCACTAATGTCGCCAGGCGCCATATATTACACATTTTAGCATCACTACAGACTTATATGTGCCATTAACGAGACATGCACAGTAGTTTATATTATGTACATGTCTTAAGTGGCACATACAAGTCTGTAGTGATGCTAAAAATGTTAATATCCGCCTGTAAAATTCACCTGGCGACATTAGTGCAGTGGCGACTATAGTGTTGTTGACGGTAGCTGTGTGTCCCCTCGCCACATAGCTATAAAGATTAAATATCACAGCTGTTGAGTGTTTTGCAATAGTCTTCAATAACAGGGTGGTGGGCAATGCAAGCTTAAGTTGGGCAGAAAGGCTGATGCGCACGACCAATAGTTCTGGCGTGAGAACATGCACCGTTTGGGCAAGATCTCCGTAACTTTAGGTGGTAGGTAGCTTTAATTAACCCTTAGTTGCTTGCTTGTCTTCTGGAATTTTTATTGATTGCATTATGAGTGTAGTTATAATATGGAACCTCCGTGGTGGTTATGATAAGTCGCCTCCGTGGTAGTTATAATAAGTCGTCTCCGTGGTGCAGTGGCTAGCGTGTCTGGCTACGAATCTGCGGGCCCTGGTTCGAATCCGGGCCAGGGCAAGTCGGCGACCAGCCAACCCAGCTGTTCTTCCTTCCATTTGAGGTTGATAAATGGGTACCTGGCGAAATCTGGGGAAGGTAACTGTGGTAACCCGGGTGTCACACTAGCCTGTGTCCTCACCCACCACAGGCTCAAAGGCTAATGCCACGGAGATGAGCACCGAGGCCACGCGCAGCATAGCGTATACCCCCATCTTTACCTTTGTTATAATAGTATGCATATAATCTGTGTTGCAACCTTTTGGGGAGGAGCAAATGGGAAAAATTGGGCAAATGCTAAAAATATTTCCGAGTCTCCCTATGAGTGGTGGGTGTGTCCAACAAGACTCATTGTTTCAAGGCAATTCTTTTATCTTTAACTTATATATCTATATTAATTTTTTTATAGCTGTTATTCCCATTGTCATATCCTGAAGGCGCCAAACATAACACACTTGTCTTCTTCTTGTACCAGAAACTACCACGTGCAGGTCTCGCGCCCTCTTGTAGCTTCCTTATTTTCTTTGTTCTTATGTTTTTATGTCTCACTGGCTCTTGTAGCTTCCTTATTTTCTTATGTTCTTATGTTTTTATGTCTCACTGGCTCTTGTAGCTTCCTTATTTTCTTATGTTCTTATGTTTTTATGTCTCACTGGCTCTTGTAGCTTCCTTATTTTCTTATGTTCTTATGTTTTTATGTCTCACTGGCTCTTGTAGCTTCCTTATTTTCTTGTTCTTATGTTTTTATGTCTCACTGGCTCTTGTAGCTTCCTTATTTTCTTATGTTCTTATGTTTTTATGTCTCACTGGCTCTTGTAGCTTCCTTATTTTCTTATGTTCTTATGTTTTTATGTCTCACTGGCTCTTGTAGCTTCCTTATTTTCTTATGTTCTTATGTTTTTATGTCTCACTGGCTCTTGTAGCTTCCTTATTTTCTTTGTTCTTATGTTTTTATGTCTCACTGGCTCTTGTAGCTTCCTTATTTTCTTATGTTCTTATGTTTTTATGTCTCACTGGCTCTTGTAGCTTCCTTATTTTCTTATGTTCTTATGTTTTTATGTCTCACTGGCTCTTGTAGCTTCCTTATTTTCTTTGTTCTTATGTTTTTATGTCTCACTGGCTCTTGTAGCTTCCTTATTTTCTTATGTCTTATGTTTTTATGTCTCACTGGCTCTTGTAGCTTCCTTATTTTCTTATGTTCTTATGTTTTTATGTCTCACTGGCTCTTGTAGCTTCCTTATTTTCTTATGTTCTTATGTTTTTATGTCTCACTGGCTCTTGTAGCTTCCTTATTTTCTTATGTTCTTATGTTTTTATGTCTCACTGGCTCTTGTAGCTTCCTTATTTTCTTATGTTCTTATGTTTTTATGTCTCACTGGCTCTTGTAGCTTCCTTATTTTCTTTGTTCTTATGTCTCTCGATGATGGGCGTCACTTGACTGAAAATATACATGAAGGGAAAGATTACAACAAAAACACTTAATACTAATGCTTAAAGTGATACTACTAACAAAACAAAGGATGCAAGAAAGACCTGTATAAGGCACAAAGCTACTGACAGAGGGAGGGGATTCATAGGAAATATACAGAGCAAAACTATTGACCATGAATTAATGGCCTGAAGGATGGTGGGGAGCGCTGTGACCAAACCCATGAGTCTGCGGGGCCCCGGTAGTGGTGTTGTGGTGGTGTTGTGCCCTGGTTGTGGTGTTGTGGGGGGGGGTCTTTAACTTCAGGAGGAACTTCATCTATGACCCTGTTGTGGTGTCGAGGGGGGGGAGTCTTTAACTTCAGGAGGAACTTCATCTAGAACCTGACCCATCTATGACCCTGTTGTGGTGTCGAGGGGGGGGAGTCTTTAACTTCAGGAGGAACTTCATCTATAATGCTGGCTGTATGTGTGCATTGAAGAGGTTCCGGCACTAGGGGTTACCTGGGTGAGAGGTTACCGGCACTAGGGGTTACCTGGGTGAGAGGTTACCGGCACTAGGGGTTACCTGGGTGAGAGGTTACCGGCACTAGGGGTTACCTGGGTGAGAGGTTACCGGCACTAGGGGTTACCTGGGTGAGAGAGCGGGGAACTGGTGCTCAAAGTACACCCTGTGCATATCTGTGAGGGATGTTATTTAGGCTTTATTGGCTTCTTTTTTTGAAGTGATATGGCTTAGTTTTCGTGTATATTATATGGCTTATTTATGGTGTGATGAGTGAAGGGGGGAGTTCCTTGCTATTCGTAAAAGGAATCCCGTGTTGAAAGCCTGTTTGTAGCCTTGGATCCTTGAAGCACACGTGTTTGCATCAGATGACAGCCAGGCAGAAATGATCCCACACTACTTAAAGGACTAAACAGCTTCAAGCTATAGGAGGCACAGTGCTATATATGAGGCGCTTATTTCAGAAAGTCGATAAGCGCCATCAATAAAAAACGAAGAAAATGGCTTCAAAATGTCGTATCTTTTGAACATTGAAACATTTTGAAGCCATTTTCTTAGTTTTGTATTGATGGCGCTTATCGACTTTCTGAAATAAGCGCCTCATATAGAGTGTTCTATTTTATATCCATCCAAAATTATGTTAATTCAAAATTGTGATATGTTTTCTAGTCATTTAAATGTCGACTTCTTATTGAACAACTATGGAAAGTTATAACGTATATTAAAAGTGATTTGTTTTGTGTGAGGAAATGTTTTGAGCTTAAAGACAATGTAGCCGTAGACGAATTATGGAAAACTAAAAGAGTATATGTGTGGCAGTACATTAGGTAATTAGGGTATATCTATGTTCTTGTAACTTTATATTTTCTTTCGATATACTACACACACACACACACACACACACACACACACACACACACCACACACACAACACACACACACACCACACACACACACACACACACACACACACACACACACACACACACACACACACACACACACACACACACACACACACACACACACACACACACACACAACACACACACACACACACACACACACACACACACACACACACACACACACACACACACACACACACACACACACACACACACACACACACACACACCACACACACACACACACACACACACACACACACACACACACACACACACACACACACACACACACACACACACACACACACACACACACACACACACACACACACACACACACACACACACACACACACACACACACACACACACACCACACACACACACACACACACACACACACACACACACACACACACACACACCACACACACACACACACACACACACACACACACACACACACACACACACCACACACACACAACACACACACACACACACACACACACACACACACACACACACACACACACACACACACACACACACACACACACACACACACACACACACACACACACACACACACACACACACACACACACACACACACACACACACACACACACACACACACACACACACACACACACACACACACACACACACACACACACGGAGGGGGGGGGGATTCCGGAGTGTAAGGGATAGCACGCTTGGCTCACAACCGAGAAGTCCCGGCTTCGAACCCCGGGCGGAGCGAAGACAGACGGGCGGTCTTCTTAAAACCCGAGCCCCTGTCCACCCAGCAGACAGCAGTGAATGGGTACCGGGTGTTAGCCGGGGTTTGTGACCTGCTCTCTGGGGTGGTGGCTTCGGCCAACACTAAGCACTAAGGATGAATGATAAAATAAATGTTGATATGGAGACGGGGCCATACGAGCGTTGCTCAGGCCTTGTAAAATACAACTAGATGAATACACACACACACACACACACACACACACACACACACACACAACACACACACACACACACACCACACACACACACACACACACACACACACAACAACACACATACACACACACACACACACACACACACACACCCCCACACACACACACACAGGTATATGATTAGCCCTGGGCCATGCAAAACGGCACATGCACATAAAAAAAACTTGAGTGTTTTAAAACGCTTAAACCAATTGACAAGCAGTTGATGTACCAAGAAAATTCCTACAAACCCACAAAAGCATAAGTCATACATTTTTAAACAATTTTGTGCATAGCTTCAATTTTTTTTTACGTTAAGCGAAATTTTTTTTTTTATTTTTTTATTTTTTTTATATATATATATAGCCATCCTATCCAATTCTTGAGCTAATTTTTTGTAACTATGAAGTGAGGTTGCCTTGAAGGAGGCCTGTTTGTTTGTTAGGGCGTAGGAAGTAAGCCTAGAGGGGATGGAAGGCACCCTACAGGAGGCCACTTGTGTGTGTGCAGTAAAACCTCGCTTTGACGGAACTCAATATAACAAATTTCAGCTTTAACAGATTTTTTTCTGCCAGTCCAGTATATGCGAGGATTTACGGAATAAGTTGGTAGCGGGGTGCGGTGCGGTGGTGGGCCGGCCGAACATGTACACGCAGGTCGGACGGCGGCCGTGGAAACAAAGCCGAGAGAGCGACGTGCGCCGATCACTATCTTTGTCCGCCCGATTGTAAACACCTCTCGCGTCTTGCTTTTTATTTTCTATTTCTATCAACACTTGGTGAGCTTTTTGCAGCACCAATATTAATCCTCGTGTATGAGACCTTACTGTGTGTTTATTTCCATGTAGTGTTGGTAGGAGGTGGTTAACGCAAATAACTGGCTTGATTTTGCACTGGCATATACCTTTAACCCCTTGAGACCCAGAACGTAATTTCCATTGTAATTTGGGTACCATTAAGCAATTTTTAGTGATATATAAGCAATATTTTAAAGCTATGACCTGTTTAGTATCCTTGTCGACAACTAATTTGGTATATTCAGTTACTTTTCGTAATTTTATGGCTAACAACAGACAATTTTTTTTTTTATAGCAAAGGAAAGATCTGGGCGTGAAGGGGTTAATATTTTAGATTTCCGGTTACTATTATGTACTGGTGTTTAGTAGAGTAAGGGTTCGTTGTGTTGGTGGCGCACAGCATAGATGTTTTCAAGGCTTCGTGCCAAACATAATTCCGTTGAGCAGCTTTTTTGCGGTTTTAATGTTACGTGTTTACGGATTGTTGTTGTGTTGTGAAAAGATGATCATTTGACGCAAGACTGGGTTGCCATTCGTATCACTGGACTGTTGTTTTTTAAGAGGTGAAAAATCCTGCCCCCTTGCTGCTTACTGACTGATATTTGATGCCGGGAGAAGGGAATACTAAGCTTCTTCTTAATTTCAGTTGTATTTTATCATAGTTAACCATATTATCAGCAGGTAAACAGAGGCATAACTTTAAGCATGAGACCTAAGATAGAATGGATATATGCCAGGAGAAGGGAATACTATGCTTCTTCTTAATGTCAACAGTATTTTATCATAGTGAACCATAGTATCAGGTAAACACAGGCATCATTTTAAGCATGAGACCTTACGAGAGAATGGAATTTTTGCCTTGTTAAAAAAAATGGACAATACTTTTAAAGCGTTTGGCTCCACCTATGACTACAGTGTTAATACATAATATATAATACATGACTACAGTGTTAATACATGGTACATAATAACACATAATACATGACTGCATCTTTTATCCATAATACTAAAGGCTTTTATCGGTGTGCTAATAAAATTTGTCAGGATGCAACATTTTATTGAAACCTGAGCTGGATGAAATATTTATTTAACCCCTTGAGGTCCAGAACGTAATTTCCATTGTAATTTGGGTACCATTAGACTATTTTTAGTGAATATAAGCAATATTTTATAGCTATGACCTGTTTAGTATCCTTGTCCACTAACTCATTGGGTATATTAAGCTACTTTTCGTAATTTTATGGCTAACAACAGACAATTTTTTATATAGCAACGGAAAGATCTGGGTGTGAAGGGGTTGATCACCTAGATAACATTCATCAGAGCCCTAGAAGACATGTTTATAATGTTAAGAAAATATCTAGAAAACTGAAATTGTTGCCTGTCTCAGTGAGTGGGTCTGTCTGTCAAAGTAAAACTGCTTTAAACTAGAAGTATGATATATTACTATGCGTGAAAATCCTATAGAGTTAGTCCCTTCCCCTACACTTAGGTGGCAACACTGGTCTCTGCATAACACTGACCTATCATGAACGGTTTCTGAATTATAAACATATATTTACTATAACGCGTTCAGCTGACAACTTGCTTCTCACACAGCAACACTTACCCATCAAAAGTTATTGTAAATGGATGGATCTACAATTTTATCCCCGGCATTTCCACTTATCTATCGGGAAAAAAACGTTAGGATTTCTGGCTGCTCAAAAACATTCCAAAATTGACGACAATCAGGTTTTTGTAATTTTGCCGCAAAACTATGAGTTGTAGAAAAACTTATGGAAGTAACAAAGGTTCATCTTGGGGTGTTCTACATGTTGCAGTAATCGGCTTGTCAAAACACCTCATAGTTGTCGAGAAAATGTATATATTGTATAAATGTACGAATATGCTATTTTCTCGGATATTTACCAATCAATATTTTTTTGCTTTACGCCAAATGATAGCCCTTGATCTACTTCATATTTACTTCTCTATACATGTTGCATTTATCTGCCATAGTTTTTTAGTTATTGAAAAAAAGCTTGATTTAAAAAAAATATCAAGGCAAAAGCTTGCAAAATTTGCAATATTTTTAGAAAAATAGATTTGCTTGAAAATTTGTTCCTGGCAGTTATCGGGCATGCTGAACACGAATCTGGAGTCAGTTTTCAGTTACAATGATTAGAAGTCCCTATTTCAGCCAATTCACAATGACATGATACTTCCAGATATTCCTTAAAAATCACAAATTAGACAAAACTTACTACAAGACATAAAAATATGATTGGCATTGCTAGATTAATCATTACTTCAATACAACAATCAGTAATAGTATTTTCAGTATTAGTATTAGTATTATTAATCCCTATTTGAGCCACCCATGCAATTGTTAAAGTACTTATAAAAACCTAGGAATACTATAGCAATCCTGTGGGACTTCTAATGCCCTCCCATGACTCCTGTAGGATGCGTGAAGGAGCGAAGAGGCCTGTGAAGGACTCTGAAGGATTGTATACAAAGCGAAGGATACTTTAAAAAAATAGTTCTTTCTCCTCCCATTTCCTCTCCTCCCTTTCTTCTCCTCCTCCTCTCCTCCCTTCCTTGTCCCACCTCCTTCCTGCTCCTCCCCCTCTCCCCTCCTTCCTCCTCCTCGTCCCTCCTTCCCCTCCCCCCTTCCTCCTCCTCCCATCGTATTTATACAATAATTATAAATTATCATATATCAGATCACGCTGGGCAGCCGCAGCACTGCATGGGAGAGGTTCGGACTCCCTCTAGTAAGGCTAAGAATAATTCAAACTTCCTCGAATTATGGAATGTTATTGAAAAATTTGAACTGGCCTGAAGCAGGTCGAATTATCCGAAGTTAGAATTATACGGGTTCAATATAGAAAGTGTTTACTGTCTAGCAGTATAGAGTAGTGGAGGAAATCCACTACCATGGCAGAAGAGGTGTTTGTAATGCACAACCTATATTGTGTCCACCATCCTCATGTACAACACTCGCTGGTTGTTCTGTCAAGCGTCAAATGTTGTGCTGCATTAGTATGTGCTCAGTATTTTGTGTGTGAAGTACTAACACCATTTAGGTGTCTGTCTGTCATTCAGGGCTTGAAAGCGTGTACATAAGTGTTCTTGGGATCTCTTGAAGCTTTTAAGAAGCAGTGAGTGCGAGGCAACTCAGCCAATACCTCTAGGTTGTGTACTTTGCCTGTATGGGCATTGGATCTCAGTGTTGGGTTTTCTATTTCAGTAGAATACTTTACCAAGAAATATATATATGTAATTGTAAACAAGGAAAATGGAGTATCCACCACAAGTTATTTTTATGCATACATACATAATACCGTATTTTAGGGCTTATAAGACGCTGCATCTTGGAAGACGCACCCTGATTTTGGAAAGAAATTTCAAAGAAAAAAAAGTCAATAGGGAGCTTTAAAAGGAGGCTGGATAATGTCATGGCTGGGGATGAAAGGTGGATGTAGGCAGTGTTAAGTAACAGGAACTACCACGTGTAGGTCTCCCAGTCCTCTTGTAGCTTCCTTATGTTCTTATGTTTGTTATGTTGTTGAAGTGAGTAGTAAGAGCGGCCTCCCCCACAGATGGGCATAGCGGGAGGCAGTGTGAGAGGAGCTGTGATACCTGCAGCCACCACCAAGATGCATCGTTGCCCCTACTGTTCCTACTTCACCCCCGTCACCACTCACTTGCGGGACCACTTACGCACACACACGGGAGAAAAGCCGTTCTCATGTCCCTATTGTTCCTACCAAGCCACCACCAAGAGCAATGTCACCAAGCACATGCGCATTCACACAGGGAACAAACCCTTCTCCTGCCCTCACTGCTCCTATTACTGTACTAAAAAAATATACCTGGACAACCACATGCTGACACACAACTGGAATAAACCATGCCAGTAATGCAGATTTTAGGCATTAATTATATACCGTCAATAACGCTAGAGTCGCCACTGCACTAATGTCGCCGGGCGAATATTACGAATGTTAGGTTACGTCACTACAGACTTGTATGTGCCACTGAAGACGGGTACATAATATAAACTACTGTGCATGCCTCCTAAGTGGCACATACAAGTCTGTAGTGATGCTGAAATTTGTTATATAATATGGCGCCTGGCGACATTAGTGCTGTGGCGACTATAGTGTTGTTGACGGTCAGTGTTGTTTTTTGCAATTCTATTTTTCTAAGTGGGTTGATTACATACTGTGGTGGAATGTAAAAATGTGTCAAATATAGATATGACTATGAGGTGTTTGTCATGACGCTACCTTACAATTTATCACAAGCTGAATGAAGGAAAAAATATTGCTCCATATTTCCCTAAACAGTGGAGTGGGAGCCTACAATTATAAAGTCCTTATTTATGAGTTAAGAAAGATGGATGCACAATGAGAGGTCCTTATTAATCATAGGAAGTTAGTGCGGAGTCATTAGGGAGCTTTAAAAGGAGGCTGGATCATTTCATGGATGGGGATGAAAGGTGGATGTAGATAGTGTTAAGTAACAGGAACTACCTCGTGTAGGTCTCCCAGCCTCTTGTAGCTTCCTTATTTTCTTAAAGCACTACATACATTACTCTTGTCAATACTCTATACTGTACACAGCATTGTGAAAAATGTGTTTGTACAGCACACCCTATATCCAATAGTTGTTTTTCTTCCTGTTTAACCTGCTACACTAAGATCGCCAGCTAGTGTTTATTTACTGAGTGTCCTCCCGCCGTCGTCGTCGCCCGAAAAAATACGAGTAACAAAATTTGCAACCGTCTATACTTGCAGATACAAAGCATAAAACAACGCTGAAACAGGGTAGATTATACAGTCATGCTATAAACTACTGTGTATCATCTTCAGTGGCACAGACAAATCAGTAGTGATGCTATAATTCGTAAATAGGGCGGCTGGCGACATTATTGCGGCTGGCGACTAAAGTATTATCTACGGTACAGGTGGGGCTGGAGGAGGCGGCCGCAGGGACACACCGAGGATCCGGCGCCACCTTGAGAGGCTTCACCACAGTCAAGATCCACCAGTGCTCCTACTGTGGCTACACCACTAACGTTGTCACTAACCTCCGGAACCACATGCGCACACACACAGGAGAAAAGCCATTCTCCTGTCAGTTTTGCGCTTTCCGTACCACGCAAAAGAGGAATCTCATTACGCACATCCGAACTCACACCGGAGAAAAGCCGTACGCCTGTGCCCATTGCTCCTACCGCTCCGCCTGGAAGGGTAATCTGAACGCACACTTGCTGACGCACCGCAATGTGGAGGAACAGCCGAGTGCCAGTGCCAGTGCCGGTGCCAGAAATGAGCCTCTCGGACCACAGGGGAATTACAGACAATAGAGAATTCTTGACCTGAAATGAAATATAGTTCAGTTTTTGTTGTTAGATTTTAACTTTCATTTAATTGTTGCATCATTTGTAAAGAGAGAGAAACAGTTTACCACTATTTATTTGTGAAAGTCCGGCAGCCGGGAGCCCTGGCGCTGCAATGTCTAGGTGATATAATGTATATATTATATTAACTGGTAACATACATTTCTTTTTCTTTTCTTTGCTATGAGTGTGGTGGAGCGACAGGCCACGACGTGTTTGCTGCTTCACCGAGCTAAGATTATCACATTGCTTTCACCTGCTGTCTCCTTTCCCATGACTGGCCTGAGGCTCACAAGGAGTGTTTGGACAGTAAATATTTATCCTCAAGTATATCAATGGTAAATTTATTGCAATTCAAAATCCCAGAATGATGTGTTAAATTTTGTGTTTACATGAGATTTGTGAAAGAGCAGAATGGTGCAGTGTGTGCCAGCCTGAAATGTGGATGTTAATTAATTAAGGAAGGCAATTCAAGATACTTACGTACATACTTGCAAAATGCAAAACATTGTTTGACAATTATTTGCTCTTTCAATAAATAGATGGATGCTTCTGTGTCCTTACAACACCTTCGTGCTGCAATAACACATGTGTGCCTGAACTGTTGAACAAGCTGTGTGAACTGGCTGTGTGCATTGCTTAACATTAGAACACTAGGTAATAAGGAAGCTACAAGAGGCGGTGAGACCTACACGTGGTGGATCCTGTACCTTTGGTGGGTGGCTGAGTGCCCTGCGTGGGTGTGGGTGTGGGTGTTGACTGCCTAGTGTTGACGTGCAGGAAAACAGCTTTGCTCATACTGTCCTGTCTCCATGTCTGTTCTGACATAGCCAGACTTTGAATTCTTCAATATTTCTTGCCGGAACCATCCATGCATCCAGGTTTTTCCAAATTTCTATAATTATGGAAAGTTATTATTTTTATATCCCTCTTGCAAGGGATTCTTTGACATTTCTTAGCTTTTCCTCTTGTACCTTTTAGAGCCTCACACAGACCTTCTCTGGCCACCTTCTGATCCCTTTAGGGCTCCAGACATTGCTTTCAGATTTCTTATTCTTCTTGCCTGGAGTTTGGGGAAGTCAAGCCTGCAGTCTGGCCTCACAGGGCGGGCCTCGCAACACTGGCTGGGTGGCCTCTCTAAGAATTTTCTAGATATTCCGTCTTTTTTTATATACGTACGGTATTTTAATTTTATTATTATCATCATTATTATTATTTTTTTATTCAGCAACCAAAGCACTGCAGTGTGTCTTTTGGCGAATCAAGGATACGATAAATTCCTTCACCCAATTAAGTGAACGGTAACTCTTCTATTTCTGTCAAGCTCTTTGTTTGCCAAGACATCTATCTTCTTCTGTGTCTTTGTGGTGATAAATCATCCATGGTAATTACTCCCAGATCTTTTCCTACGTCTTAACCCCTTGAGATCCAAAACGTAATTTCCATTGTAATTTGGGTACCATTAGGCAATGTTTAGTGGATATAAGCAACACTTTATAGATGTGACCAGGGCTTAAAAACGAAATTATTTTTCAAACGGTTCAGTCCGATCAGAAACAGTAAAATTAACGTTTAGTTTTTGGTTCTTCCTCCAAACATAACGTTCTGAACTGGTTAGAAAGAAGTGAAAACCGGTTAGAACGTTATTCTCAAACTATGTATTGAATATGCTATAAGCCCTTCTAAATAATAATGCCTATGCATAATTACATTCATATAGATGGTAATAAAGCCATGCATTTCATGGTGCACAGTATCCAACAAAATCAAACCCTTAGATGTCGTAAGAACTATATGATTATACGACTTAAATAAGGCAACACATTTACATATACAATACAGGAAGCGTAGTGTAGGAGTATGCAATCTCAGTTGCCGTAAAGACATGAATCACTAATCATTTATTAATATTATATATGGCACACAATATATTAATTTGTAATATCACCAGCCCACTAATTAAATAAACCTAATCAATGAAATCAATGACTACATGTGGTACTCCAAGGACTCAAACTTAGGACACTTACACCAAATTTTGGCGCACCAAGCATTAGGCTATTAACAAAACTATAAGTTTAAGCACATACTCACAATATATTATCCATTTTCGAATACTGGATATTTATCTAAGCATGTTCTTAAACCCAGCTGCAGTATCATAGCTCAATGATTGCACGAATGGAAGGTGTAATTGATGGGACCTTAACCACAAGGGAAGATCTCGCAAAGAAATACTCCTGAACCTGAATTCACTCGTAATATCACCAATCCACTAATTAAATAAACCTAATCAATGAAATCAATGACTACATGTGGTACTCCAAGGACTCGAACCTAGGACACTCACACCTAAATTCGGCGCACCAAGCATTAGGCTATGAACACAGTAAAAAGTTTTTAAGCACATACTCACGATATAGTATCTAGTTTTTAATACAGGATATTAATCTAAGCATGTTCTTAAACCCAACTGCAGTAGCATAGCTCAATGTTTACGTGAATGGAAGGTGTAATAAGATAAGGGAAAGTGATGCATATCACGAAGACAAAAATTCATAATTATACAAGGTAAAACATAGTTACTCTTCACAAATTAAATGAAAAGTGGTGCATATGATACTATTTGAAACAAAACTACATTGTCAATTGCCAAGTGTACAAATACAGTAGACTTAATTCATGTATGTATGTACCACCTTGTACCAGTAAGACGCCTTAGTCGGCGAAGGACCAGCGAGCCCGTAGAAACCCGATAGCAAGGAAATTTGTCTGCTGTCATCTAAACTCCATTTACCTTTGCTTTTTTACACTGAAACTGTAGGGATTGAATGGGGCATCAGATGGGATATCAGATGGAGAAGACCGCTTGTCAATCAGAAGCGGGATTCCAAAGATATAAGCTCCTGAAAAGCGTGACGGTCGGTCGGGTCGGCCGCTTATCCTGGAAAAATCTGAGTGAGTGAGGACTCACGAGTGCTTCGCGCTCGCTCGTAAATACAGATGCATTTACTTAAATCATTTGGCT
Source organism: Chionoecetes opilio (assembly GCA_016584305.1). Taxonomy (NCBI): domain Eukaryota; kingdom Metazoa; phylum Arthropoda; class Malacostraca; order Decapoda; family Majidae; genus Chionoecetes; species Chionoecetes opilio. The sequence continues at coordinate 261,989 of JACEEZ010023553.1, forward strand.
ACTGGAAGTGAAAATGGATTATTGACCAAATATGGCATAGAACGAAAAAATTACGTTATTAACCGGTTACAGGGATTTTTAAATAGCGATTTTGCTCCGGAACAGTAAATATGATAACGTTTTCGTTTCCGTTTTTGTTCCGAGCATAATTTTGTTTTTCGGTTTTCGCTTTCGTTCCCTTAAACCGTTTCAAAGCCCTGGATATGACCTGTTAAGTATTCGTGTCCACTAACTGATTTGGTATATTCAGTTACTTTTCGTAATTTTATGGCTAACAACAGAATTTTTTTATAGCCAAGGAAAGATCTGGGCGTGAAGGGTTAAGCGTTAATTTCTCATAGATTGCCTGACATTGCTCTTACCGTCTCCATTGCCCCACATCTTGCAATAAACTCCATTTTCCATCTCTTCCTCCATTACATAAGAACATAAGAAAATAAGGAAGCTACAAGAGGCTGTGAGACCTACACGTGGTAGTTAACACTACCTACATCCACCTTTCATCCCCATCCATGAAATTATCCAGCCTCCTTTTAACCCCTTGAGGCCCAGAACGTAATTTCCATTGTAATTTGGGTACCATTAGACAATTTTTAGTGAATATAAGCAACATTTTATAAATATGACCTGTTTAGTATCCTTGTCAACTAACTGATTTGGTATATTCAGTTACTTTTCGTAATTTTATGGCTTACAACAGATGATTTTTTTATAGCCAAGGAAAGATCTGGGCGTGAAGGGGTTAAAGCTCCCTATTGACTGCACTAACCACCTGACGACTGAAGTGTTAACATGAAAACAGTGTTCTGTAAGGGTCTGTGCAGTATTAAAACTCCGATAATGTAGCACTGTAGGATCTAAAGTTCCGTTCAGTTCAGTTGTGGGTCGGGAGTCTGGCCTTTTTTATCGGCACTCCCTGACGTGTTTCTTCTCGCTGTCTGGGTCTTTAGTTACCGTATTTTAGGCTTATAAGACGCTGCATCTTGGAAGACGCACCCTGATATTGGAAAGAAATTTCTAGGTAAAAAAATTAAAATAAACAGATTTTCTGCCGGTAGGTGGTAGTATGCTTCTACTCTATCTACTATCTACTCTATCTATTCTATCTACCAATTTTCTGGGTAGGCGATGGTCCGAAGTGTCTTTCTGTTGGTCTGTTCCCATGTTCTTTGGTGTATCATGCAACTTTTATCTTGAATGCGATAGTATAAGTAAATTGTTTTGATGAATTCGCCATGGGTGATAATTTTCAGGACTGAAAAGAGCTTGTGATAGGTGTGACAGCCTGGTGGTAAATGCTGCATCAACACTAGTAGACGATAGTTGGCGCCGAGCCTCCGAGGCGGAACGTAAACATCACAGCATGAGGACAGATTAGTTGATTTAAATGTCTTATGATATTTGAAATACTTGTAACAGGCAAGTACTGAGGTACTGAGGAAGTACTACTGTACAACATTCGTCTTGGAGGACGCATGAGTATTTTTCAGGGTATATTTTAGGGGAAAAAGTGCGTCTTATAAGCCGTAAAATACGGTAGTTGTCTTCTCTTGTTCTGTCTTTTCATTCCTTTCTTTCTTTTGTTCCTTACCTAAGAACATAAGGAAGCCTAAGAACACCTGGGTCTTTAAAAGTAAAAGAGGGTGCTGTCTGGGTCTTTAAAAGTAAAAGAGGGTGCTGTCTGGGTCTTTAAAAGTAAAAGAGGGTGCTGTCTGGGTCTTTAAAAGTAAAAGAGGGTGCTGCTGGTCTTAAGAAAGAGTCTGTCTGGTTTTAAAAGTAAAAGAGGGGCGTCTGGTCTTAAGTAAAGAGGTGCTGTCTGGGTCTTTAAAAGTAAAAGAGGGTGCTGTCTGGGTCTTTAAAAGTAAAAGGGTGCTGTCTGGGTCTTTAAAAGTAAAAGAGGGTGCTGTTGGGTCCTTAGTGAGTTGTCTTCTCTTATTCTGTCTTTTAATTACTCTTTCTCTCTTCGTTCCTTACATAAGAGCATAAGAAAGCATAAGAACATCTGGGTCTTTAAAAGTAAAAGAGGGTTTTTCTGCAGGTGGCCCAGCTTTTCGCTGCTTACTCAGGAAGGAGAAATCACGCCTTAGCAAGCAGAGACAAGACACACCAGTGCACCTTCTGCCCCTACGTAGCCGCCACCTCTACGAACTTAATTAATCACATACGAACTCATACGGGAGAGAAGCCTTTTCCCTGCGGCCTCTGCTTTCACAGATCGGCCACCCGAGAAAACCTGAAAAAGCACATGAAGATTCACTCGGGAGACAAGCCGTATGCGTGTCTGAGCTGCCCGTATCGATGCATTCAGAAAGCCAGTCTGCAGAAACACATGTGGACGCACCAAAAAAAGACTATTTGAATGGATTGAAGTTCAGTTTTTTCTTCAATATCGGGGGGAAAACATTGAAAACCTAAACCAAAACCAAAAAAGATGATTTGAATTAGGATTGAAGTTAAGTTTGCTTCAAGGTGGGAAAAAAATATCATTGGATGCAGCAAAAAAAAGATGATTTGAATTGGATTGAAGTTGTTTTTTCTTCAATATGAAAAAAAAAGATAAAAAATTGACAATAAAACGATGATTTGAATTGATGGAAGTTGAATTTTCTTCAATGTGGAAAAAACTATAATTGGACGCACCAAAAAAAATAATTTGAATTGGATTGAAGTTAAGTTTTCTTCATTACGGGAAAAAAAATGATTTGAATTTGATTGAAGTTGAGTTTTCTTCAATCTGGAAAAAAATATGTATGGAGGCACCAAAAAAATATGATTTAAATTTGATTGAAGTAAAGTTTTTTCTTCAATCTGGAACCCAACAAAATAAAATTCAAGCATGAGAAAGTCCCTCTGCTGATGGCGGCTTATCTGTCGTCAGGTCTGCACGGGGCCGCTCGTTACTTCTTTATCTCCGAGGTCACCGATTATTTGAGGCGGTTATTTCAGAAAGTTGATAAGCGCCATCAATAAAAAACTAAGAAAATGGCTTCAAAATGTCACATCTTTTGAACATTGAAACATTTTGAAGCCATTTTCTTAGTTTTTTATTGATGGCGCTTATCGACTTTCTGAAATAACCGCCTCATATAGAGTCTGACGTACGTACATGTAACCTCGCTAGACTATTATTTTTAACGAGGCAAAAATTCCATTCTATCTTAAGGTCTCATGCTTAAAATTTTGCCTCTGTTTACCTGATATACTATGGTTAACTATGATAAAATACAACTGAAATTAAGAAGAAGTATAGTATTCCCTTCTCCTGGCATCCCCAGTCAGTGAGCAGCAAGGGGGCAGGATTTTTCACCTCGTAAAAATAAAAGTATAGACTGTGCCCATTCCTTTCATCACTCACTTCAAAAATAGGGTTATTTTTTGGTCATGAAAATTGTAAGAACAGGAACATTCATATGGAATTTTTCACCTCGTTAAGAAAAACAGTATAGTGACTTAGGTAACAAACACACTATACTGCAACAGAGGAAGGAAACCAACCATTGTACTACATATGAATCCAGGTTGTTGTTATTGTTGTTCTTGTTTTTTTTTTTTTTTTTTTATCTTTTTCTACGTTGAAGCCTCTAGCGCCCATTGATGTGAGTGAGTAGGCCTAGTCCCTATCTTGATGTCGATGGCATAAATGGCTGGATACTTTACTTGTTATGGTACAATGATACAATGGCTTGGTTACATGTTGCTTGTGTCTTTGTGGGTGATGACGCTTTAGACTGGGTGTACGCGTAGTAGTGCTGTGTGTCCAGTGTCCGCTAGCCGTGCCGCTTAGCAAAACAGTGTCACAGGATTTGCATGCAGTGAAGCAGGTCTTGTCTCTTGATGCCTTTGAGGATTTAAACCCCTTCACGCCCAGATCTTTCCATTAACATTATAAAATTGTCTTTTCTTCGCCATAGAAATACGAAAAGTTACCAAACCAAAGTTGCTAGTGGACATGGATACTAAACAGGTCATATCCATAAAATATTGGTTATATTAACTAAAAAGTGTTTAATGGTATCCAAATTACAATGGAAATTACGTTCTGGGCCTCAAGGGGTTACCGTGCAAGCTGTGTTGTGTTGGGGATGCAATGACTTAACTAACGGTTAGGGAAAGTTTCGCCATGTGTGCATTATTATATTTCCAGAGGTCAAAGAAGTGTGAATAAGTGTGTTGATGGGGTCACCAAGGGTCAACGCAGGTCAGGTCAAGACAGGTCATTCATGTCTGCTGGGAATATTGATGTGGACATGATATCTTATATATATGAAGTGGGTTTTTTTACATTTTTTTTTTTTTTTGCAATTTTTTTTTTTTTATGTATAAGTAAGTGCGGCCTCCCCTACAGGCAGGGCTTGGCAGAGCAGCTCACCCGAGGACTGGCCGAGGTGGAGCCGCCCGGGGGGTCGTGAAGGGCCTCTCAGGGGTCACCAAGATCCACCAATGCCCCTACTGCTCCTATAGCACCATTAGGAGTACCCATCTCACCCGACACATTTGTACCCACACCGGCGAGAAGCCTTACCTCTGCCCGCACTGTCCCTTCCGAGCCGCCCAGATGGACAGTCTCAAAACACACATACGAACACACACTGGCGAGAAGCCGTTTGCCTGCAGTTACTGTCCCTATCGGTCCACTCAGAAGGTTCACCTACAGAGCCACATCAGAAACAGACACAGTTGGCTGCTAGAAGAGACAGCATACACTAAATAGAGGCTAGGTGTTGTAAGTGACTGCCCCAGAGTTTACCCTCCCAATCTAGTATACAGAAATCTGTGTCTATATACTACATACAGTAATGTGTATTTATATGTATAGTACTGGATATAGACTGATTTTGGTATACTAAATTGGGAGGGTATACTATGCAGTCACTGACAATTTATTCTTTGTGAGTGAGTGCATAGTTTACCCTCACCATATAGTATACAGCAATGAGTGTCTATATACAGTACTACCTATGAATACATATTACTGTCGGCCGTGAAGTGGAAGCGACGATGAATTGCTTCCTGTTATCAAGGAGCTTCAACATATATAACGTGTATTGGACGTGATGTGCTGTAGCCACATCACAAATACATTATGAACCCTATCCATGTTTTGATTCATTGAGCGGAACATTAGAACATAGGGAAGCTACAAGAGGCCGGGAGACCTACACGTGGTAGTTCCTGTTACTTAACACTACCTACATCCACCTTTCATCCCCATCCATGAACTTATCCAGCCTCCTTCTCTTGAGACCCAGAGCGTAATTTCCATTGTAATTTGGGTACCATTAGACGCTTTTTAGTGACTATAAGCAATGTTTTATAGATATGACCTGTTTAGTATCCTTGTCCACTAACTAATTTGGTATACTCAGTTACTTTTTGTAATTTAATGGCTTGACAACAGACAATTTTATATAGCAAAGGAAAGATCTGGGCGTGAAGGGGTTAAGGCTCCCTATTGACTCCCCACTAACTACCTGTCTACTGAGTCCATGCCAATCATTTACCACCCTAAAGACAGGGTGAGAGTAGGGACAAGGGACAACATTGGTGCGAAGGAAAGGACGCCGTGTCACCTTGGCAAGATACTTTCCTAACATATTTATTTGTAGATTCAAAACTCTTAACCCCTTCACGCCCAGATCTTTCCTTGGCTATAAAAAATTGTATGTTGTCAAGCCATAAAATTACGAAAAGTAACTGAGTATACCAAATGAGTTAGTGGACAAGGATACTAAACAGGTCATAGCTATAAAATATTGCTTATAGTCACTAAAAATCGTGTAATGGTACCCAAATTACAATGGAAATTACGTTCTGGGTCTCAAAGGGTTAAATTATTTATTTTCCTTATTGTTTTGGAACTTTTATTCTGAAAAACAGAAGGTTACTGGAGCCTTCTCTTCCTCTGGTGTATGTGAGAGGCAGACTGCGATATATATCCTGGATTGACTTTTATCACTTTGCTGTGTTTACCTACTTGTATTTACCTTGTTGTGATATACGGGAAATGAGTTACACTGGTGGGGTCCCGTCTCCTTGTCTCAATGGGTCAATCTTGGCTTTAAGAACATGAATACTCGTGTCATCTATAATTTCACTGTCCAGGCTATTCCACATATCAATGCACTGATAGGGAAAACTACTTCTTGATGTCCTTCAAGCACCTTGTCTTCTTAAGCTTCTTCGTATGACCTCTTGTGGCTCCTACGTCCCATACATACATGTCCTCTGTCATTTCCCTCCATTCCTGACATGGCTCTCGTGGCTCCTACGTCCCGTACATACATGTCCTCTTTGTCATTTCCCTCCATTCCTGACATGGCTCTTGTGGCTCCTACGTCCCGTCCCGTACATACATGCCCTCTTTGTCATTTCTCTCCATTCCTGACATGGCTCTCGTGGCTCCTACGTCCCATACATACATGTCCTCTTTGTCATTTCCCTCCATTCCTGACATGGCTCTCGTGGCTCCTACGTCCCATACATACATGTCCTCTTTGTCATTTCTCTCCATTCCTGACATGGCTCTTGTGCCTCCCACGTCCCATACATACATGTCCTCTTTGTCATTTCCCTCCATTCCTGACATAACTATACCAGTGGTGGGCAACCTGCGGCCCTTTCAAGAGACCTGTGCGGCTCCTGCCACCTACTTAAAAATGTCCAAATTATCGTTAAAAAAAATACGAGATAAAATACTGGCCTAGATATTAGACAGCCGCAGCACACTAGTGTGTGTGACCCGGGTCCTGGGTCTCTAGGAAAATATTGGGATGAATTATTGTACTTATTATTTATTAACTTGTTTTGTTCGTAATTTCCATTCATAATGTACACTGCGGCTCCATCGGCACTGCTGCCCGGCCAAGCGTGAAGAAACTGGCTACTCCCAAATTCTGGGTTGCCGACCTCTGCCCTGTACATTGCTATCAAGTCTCCTCTTTCTTCTTTCTTCCAATGATGGCAACCACAGTGTCTTGAGCCTCGCCTCATAAGTCAGGTCTGACAGGCTGGTGGGTCTGACAGGCTGGGGACAAGCTTTGTGGCTGACATTATTTTGCCATTATCATTATTTTGGTCATTTATTGAATTTTTTTTTTTACAATTTGTGAGTTAAAGTTAGTTCATGGGTGAGTGTTGATGTGGTGGTGGTGGTGGTGATGTGGTGGTGATGGTGATGTGGTGGTGATGTGGGCTTTGTCTTATGGGTTTTATATTTTTTTAATGGTACATTTTTTTATTATTATTTATTTTTATTTTTTAGGTTGGAGCCAATAGCGCCTGTAGGCCATTAACCCCTTGAGACCCAGAACGTAATTTCCATTGAAATTTGGGTACCATTAGACGATTTTTAGTGACTTAAGTAATATTTTATAGCTATGACCTGTTTAGTATCCTTGTCCACTAACTAATTTGGTATACTCAGTTACTTTGCGTAATTTCATGGCTAACAACAGACAATTTTATACCGCCAAGGAAAGATCTGGGCGTGAAGGGGTTAAAGATCCATAGTTTTCATGTTCTTATGATATAATTTTTTTATTTCTTATACGTATATTTTATCCGCGTTATTTTTTCCCTCTTCTTTATAACAATTTCTTACCTGTAATATATATTTTTTTCTATTAAATTTTGGGCGTGAAGATCTGGGCGTGAAGGGGTTAAAGGGTGACTGTGATGCTAAGAGACGCGCGTTCCTACAGGTGTCGGACATAGGCAGTGCGAGGGCCGAGGGGCGAGGATGCGTGGCCAAGCTTCACCCGTGTCCACTCTGTTCCTACCAAACGTCTAATTCGGCCCATCTGCTGGACCACATGCGGGCACACACAGGCGAGAAGCCGTTTTCCTGCCCCCAGTGCCCCTACCGCTCCGCACAAAAGACAAACCTCAAGACACACATACGTACTCACACGGGAGAAAAGCCGTACCCGTGTAGCCATTGTTCGTACCGATCCACTACGAAGAGTGCTCTGAACCGCCACTTGTTTACCCACAAATAATGGACATAACGTAAGGAAGCTACAAGAGGCTGGGAGACATAAGAACATAAGGAAGCTACAAGAGGCTGGGAGACATAAGAACATAAGGAAGCTACAAGAGGCTGGGAGACATAAGAACATAAGAACATAAGGAAGCTACAAGAGGCTGGGAGACATAAGAACATAAGGAAGCTACAAGAGGCTGGGAGACATAAGAACATAAGAACATAAGGAAGCTACAAGAGGCTGGGAGACATAAGAACATAAGGAAGCTACAAGAGGCTGGGAGACATAAGAACATAAGAACATAAGGAAGCTACAAGAGGCTGGGAGACATAAGAACATAAGGAAGCTACAAGAGGCTGGGAGACATAAGAACATAAGGAAGCTACAAGAGGCTGCAAATTTCTATATTATTGTTTACCCACAAATAATGAACTATAGTGGTCCAAAGTAGTCACACAGGCAGCCCGTTTGACCCAGTAGGCTGTTGCTGTCTGTTCTTCCTTTGTATTCCTTCCACTAGGGAACATATTACACCCTGGTAAAGCACTTCAGAGGTGGGTAAGAACACAAGGAAGCTACAAGAGGCCGCGAGACCTACACGTGGTAGTTCCTGTTACTTAACACTACCTACATCCACCTTTCATCCCCATCCATAACACTGTCCAGCCTCCTTTTAAAGCTCCCTATTGACTCCGCACTAACCACCTGACGACTGAGTTCATTCTAATAATTTACCACTATTTGTGAACCCGTTTTCTCCCTATTTCCTTTTTAAATCTACGCTTTTCCGGTTTGAATCCGTTACTTCTTGTTCTAACCTGAATACTAGCCGTAAGAACTTTATCTACATCTCCTTTATTTTGAGTGAAGTGGGAATATTGTTTGGTACTAGGCAATCAAATCTGACTGACGAACTTCCCATGCGCAATGTGGCAGCAAAATGGCAGCCAAGTGCATTGCCAAACTCCGCACTGATGGCCAGAAGGAAAACCGTATGTAGGCAGTGTGTGTCATGCTGGCTGTGTGTGTCATGCTGGCTGTGTCGTGTCATGCTGGCTGTGTGTGTCATGCTGGCTGTGTGTGTCATGCTGGCTGTGTGTGTCATGCTGGCTGTGTGTGTCATGCTGGCTGGGTGTGTCATGCTGGCTGGGTGTGTCATGCTGGCTGGGTGTGTCATGCTGGCTGGGTGTGTCATGCTGGCTGGGTGTGTCATGCTGGCTGGGTGTGTCATGCTGGCTGGGTGTGTCATGCTGGCTGGGTGTGTCATGCTGGCTGTGTGTGTCATGCTGGCTGTGTTGTCATGCTGGTGTGGTGTGTCATGCTGGCTGTGTGTGTCATGCTGGCTGTGTCTGTCATGCTGGCTGTGTGTGTCATGCTGGCTGTGTGTGTCATGCTGGCTGTGTGTGTCATGCAGGCTGTATGTGTCATGCTGGCTGGGTGTGTCATGCTGGCTGGGTGTGTCATGCTGGCTGTGTGTCATGCTGGCTGTGTGTGTCATGCTGGCTGTGTGTCATGCAGGCTGTGTGTGTCATGCTGGCTGTGTGTCATGCTGGCTGTGTGTGTCATGCTGGCTGTGTTGTCATGCTGGCTGTGTGTGTCATGCTGGCTGTGTGTGTCATGCTGGCTGTGTGTGTCATGCTGGCTGTGTCTGTCATGCTGGCTGTGTGTGTCATGCTGGCTGTGTGTCATGCAGGCTGTGTGTGTCATGCTGGCTGTGTGTTCATGCTGGCTGTGTGTGTCATGCTGGCTGTGTGTCATGCTGGCTGTGTCTGTCATGCTGGCTGTGGTGTCATGCGGCTGTGTGTCATGCTGGCTGTGTCATGCTGGCTGTGTGTGTCATGCTGGCTGTGTCTCATGCTGGCTGTGTGTGTCATGCTGGCTGTGTTGTCATGCTGGCTGTGGTGTCATGCTGGCTGTTGTGTCATGCTGGCTGGTGTGTCATGCTGGCTGTGTCGTCATGCTGGCTGTGTGTGTCATGCTGGCTGTGGTGTGTCATGCTGGCTGGGTGTGTCATGCTGGCTGGTGTGTCATGCTGGCTGGGTGTGTCATGCTGGCTGGGTGTGTCATGCTGGCTGGTGTGTCATGCTGGCTGGGTGTGTCATGCTGGCTGGGTGTGTCATGCTGGCTGGGTGTGTCATGCTGGCTGGGTGTGTCATGCTGGCTGGGTGTGTCATGCTGGCTGGGTGTGTCATGCTGGCTGGGTGTGTCATGCTGGCTGGGTGTGTCATGCTGGCTGGTGTGGTCATGCTGGCTGGGTGTGTCATGCTGGCTGGGTGTGTCATGCTGGCTGGGTGTGTCATGCTGGCTGGGTGTGTCATGCTGGCTGGGTGTGTCATGCTGGCTGGGTGGTCATGCTGGCTGGGTGTGTCATGCTGGCTGGGTGTGTCATGCTGGCTGGGTTTGGTGTCATGCTGGCTGGGTGTGTCATGCTGGTGGCTGGGTGTGGTCATGCTGGCTGGGTCGTGTGTCATGCTGGCTGTGTATGTGTGGTGTCATGCTGGTGTGTGTGTCATGCGGCTGGTGTGTCATGCTGGCTGGTGTGTCATGCTGGCTGGTGTGTCATGCTGGGCCTGGGTGTGTCATGCTGGCTGTGTGTGTCATGCTGGCATGTGGTGTTCATGGCTGGATGTCTGGTGTGTCATGCTGGCGTGTGTGTCATGTGGCTGTGTGTGTCATGCTGGCTGGTGTGTCATGCTGGCTGGGTGTCATCTGGCTGGGTGTCATGCTGGCTGTGTGTGTCATGCTGGCTGTGGTGTGTCATGCTGGCTGGGTGTGTCATGCTGGCGTGTGCTAAGGCTGACCAAGCTGGGGGGAATTGGTAAAGATATGATACTACTAAAGATATGATCAAGAAAGATACTACTATCGGCATGAAGTAGGGAAGCTTTAGTGTTGTTGAAGGAAGGATGTGTGTCCGTGAGATCATCTTTTCCACCATCCCTCCAGCTTGTTATGAAACCCCTCAGTCAGGGGCTCGGAAATAGAGAGGAATATTATGGTTTCAGGGGAGGAGGGGGAATTGGTACCACTGATTGATTCACAAGGCTGAAATACTGATCCTTTTATTTGTGTTTAGCTCTCACAAAATACAGTGTGCATCTGTTACCTGCTGGAAATCTTACAAAATCAAGCAATGTTTTCTGTATTACATGCATTATATTTGTAATGGACCTTTTGAGTTCATCTTTGAAAGGGTGCGCGGGGGTTAACAAGGTTGAGACCCAGAGCGTAATTTCCTTTGTAATTTGGGCACCATTAGACAATTTTTAGTGAATATAAGCAATATTTTATAGATATAACCTGTTTAGTATCCATTGTCCATTAACTAATTTGGTATATTCAGTTACTTTTTGTAATTTTATGTCTCAGCAACATACAATTTTTATAGCAAAGGAAAGATCTGGGTGTGAAGGGGTTAAGAACATATGAAAATAAGGAAGCTACAAGAGGCTGGGAGACCTACACGAGGTAGTTCCTGTTACTTAACACTACCTACATCCACCTTTCATCCCCATCCATGAGATTATCCAGCCTCCTTTTAAAGCTCCCTATTGACTCCACACTGACCACCTGTCTACTGAGTCCATGCCAATCATTTACCACCCTATTTGTGAACCAGTTTTTGTTTTTGGAATCTATTGGTGACTTGTACTGGCATTGCCTTGTAGGAGCATTTTGTGTTTTTACTGATGGCGTTATGGCTTGCTGTGTTTTGATTAGGTTTGCTCAAGCTGCTGCATTTGACATTTTAGTTTGAAGATATGAGTCAAGCTTGGAGATTGCGTGATGGCGTGATGAATAAGTGGAGCATTGCCTGAGTGATGTGATGAGTAAGTGGAGCATTGCCTGAGTGATGTGATGAGTAAGTGGAGCATTGCCTGAGTGATGTGATGAGTAAGTGGAGCATTGCCTGAGTGATGTGATGAATAAGTGGAGCATTGCCTGAGTGATGTGATGAGTAAGTGGAGCATTGCCTGAGTGATGTGATGAATAAGTGGAGCATTGCCTGAGTGATGTGATGAATAAGTGGAGCATTGCCTGAGTGATGTGATGAAGTAAGTGGAGCATTGCCTGAGTGATGTGATGAATAAGTGGAGCATTGCCTGAGTGATGTGATGAGTAAGTGGAGCATTGCCTGAGTGATGTGATGAGTAAGTGGAGCATTGCCTGAGTGATGTGATGAATAAGTGGAGCATTGCCTGAGTGATGTGATGAATAAGTGGAGCATTGCCTGAGTGAGTGAGAATAGTGAGATTGCTGAGTATGAGAGTAAGTGGAGCATTGCCTGAGTGATGTGATGAATAAGTGGAGCATTGCCTGAGTGATGTGATGAGTAAGTGGAGCATTGCCTGAGTGATGTGATGAGTAAGTGGAGCATTGCCTGAGTGATGTGATGAGTAAGTGGAGCATTGCCTGAGTGATGTGATGAGTAAGCGGAGCATTGCCTGAGTGATGGCGTGATGAATAAGTGGAGCATTGCCTCAGTGATGTGATGAGTAAGTGGAGCATTGCCTGAGTGATGGCGTGATGAATAAGTGGAGCATTGCCTGAGTGATGTGATGAGTAAGTGGAGCATTGCCTGAGTGATGTGATGAGTAAGTGGAGCATTGCCTGAGTGATGTGATGAATAAGTGGAGCATTGCCTGAGTGATGTGATGAGTAAGTGGAGCATTGCCTGAGTGATGTGATGAGTAAGTGGAGCATTGCCTGAGTGATGTGATGAGTAAGTGGAGCATTGCCTCAGTGATGTGATGAGTAAGTGGAGCATTGCCTGAGTGATGGCGTGATGAATAAGTGGAGCATTGCCTCAGTGATGTGATGAGTAAGTGGAGCATTGCCTGAGTGATGTGATGAATAAGTGGAGCATTGCCTGAGTGATGTGATGAGTAAGTGGAGCATTGCCTGAGTGATGGCGTGATGAATAAGTGGAGCATTGCCTGAGTGATGTGATGAGTAAGTGGAGCATTGCCTGAGTGATGTGATGAGTAAGTGGAGCATTGCCTGAGTGATGTGATGAGTAAGTGGAGCATTGCCTCAGTGATGTGATGAGTAAGTGGAGCATTGCCTGAGTGATGGCGTGATGAATAAGTGGAGCATTGCCTCAGTGATGTGATGAGTAAGTGGAGCATTGCCTGAGTGATGTGATGAATAAGTGGAGCATTGCCTGAGTGATGTGATGAGTAAGTGGAGCATTGCCTGAGTGATGTGATGAGTAAGTGGAGCATTGCCTGAGTGATGTGATGAGTAAGTGGAGCATTGCCTGAGTGATGTGATGAGTAAGTGGAGCATTGTCGGCAGATGGTGGCGATGATCAGCGGCGGGCGGAGTGAGGGCTCGGGACCAAGGATGAACCCTAGAGTGATGAACAGCAAGTTGCACCACTGTCCCTATTGTTCCTATGTCACTAAGAAGAGCACGAACCTCACCACGCACATGTGTATTCATACGGGAGATCGTCCGTATACTTGCCCTCACTGCTCCCGGCGCTTCAGTCAGAAAGGCAACCTGCAGTCTCACGTATACACTCACACGGGAGAGAAACCCTTCGCCTGTGTCTTCTGTCCCTACCGATGCGCCCAGAAGAGCAATCTGAAGTGTCATGTTATTGCACATCACACTAGGCATGAAAGTTCACCCTCCTAGGAGCCTTGAAGGTAGAACAAGGAGCAACGGGTGCAAGCCGGAAAAGCGTAGATTTAACCCCTTCACGCCCAGATCTTTCCTTTGCTATGAAAAATTGTGCGTTTTCGAGCCATATAATTACTAAAAGTAACTGAATATACCAAATTAGTTAGTGGACAAGGATATTAAACTGGTCATATCTATAAAATAATGCATATATTCACTAAAAATCGTCTAATGGTACCCAAATTACAATGGAAATTACGTTCTGGGTCTCAAGGGGTTAAAAGGAAATAGAGAAAATCTGTTTTACAAATAGGGTGGTAAATGATTGGAATGGACTCAGTCGTGGGGTAGTTAGTGCAGAGTCATTAGGGAGCTTTAAAAGGAGGCTGGATAAATTCAGGGATGGGGATGAAAGGTGGATGTAGGTAGTGTTAAGTAACAGGAACTACCACGTGTAGGTCTCCCAGCCTCTTGTAGTTTCCTTATTTTCTAATGTACTTGTAGTAACCAAACTCATTGCATAACAATCACATTTTCATTGTCAGCACAAAATGAGTGTATGCTCAGTAGCTCTTCAGTATATGCTACACGTGTGTGTGTGTGTGAGTGTGTGTGTATGTGAGATCTTAACACAGGTGGGTGAAACAGACTAGGCTGGTACATGTGGGAGGGCAGGCACTCTCTCAATTAGATCTGTGGCTTGGAAACATTGCCATAACAAAGGAAGATTCAGTGATGTACATAGGAAACATTGGATACATAGGATAGGAAACATTGGGTACATAGGATAGGAAACATTGGATACATAGGATAGGAAACATTGGGTACATAGGATAGGAAACATTGGATACATAGGATAGGAAACATTGGGTACATAGGATAGGAAACATTGGATACATAGGATAGGAAACATTGGGTACATAGGATAGGAAACATTGGGTACATAGGATAGGAAACATTGGGTACATAGGATAGGAAACATTGGATACATAGGATAGGAAACATTGGGTACATAGGATAGGAAACATTGGATACATAGGATAGGAAACATTGGATACATAGGATAGGAAACATTGGATACATAGGATAGGAAAGACTGGATACATAGGATAGGAAACATTGGATACATAGGATAGGAAACATTGGATACATAGGATAGGAAACATTGGATACATAGGATAGGAAACATTGGATACATAGGATAGGAAACATTGGATACATAGGATAGGAAACACTGGATACATAGGATAGGAAACATTGGATACATAGGATAGGAAACATTGGGTACATAGGATAGGAAACATTGGATACATAGGATAGGAAACATTGGATACATAGGATAGGAAACATTGGGTACATAGGATAGGAAACGTTGGATACATAGGATAGGAAACACTGGATACATAGGATAGGAAACATTGGATACATAGGATAGGAAACATTGGATACATAGGATAGGAAACATTGGGTACATAGGATAGGAAACATTGGGTACATAGGATAGGAAACATTGGGTACATAGGATAGGAAACGTTGGATACATAGGATAGGAAACGTTGGATACATAGGATAGGAAACATTGGATACATAGGATAGGAAACATTGGGTACATAGGATAGGAAACATTGGATACATAGGATAGGAAACGTTGGATACATAGGATAGGAAACATTGGGTACATAGGATAGGAAACATTGGGTACATAGGATAGGAAACATTGGATACATAGGATAGGAAACGTTGGATACATAGGATAGGAAACATTGGGTACATAGGATAGGAAACATTGGATACATAGGATAGGAAACATTGGATACATAGGATAGGAAACATTGGATACATAGGATAGGAAACATTGGATACATAGGATAGGAAACATTGGATACATAGGATAGGAAACATTGGATACATAGGATAGGAAACATTGGATACATAGGATAGGAAACATTGGATACATAGGATAGGAAACATTGGATACATAGGATAGGAAACATTGGGTACATAGGATAGGAAACATTGGGTACATAGGATAGGAAACATTGGGTACATAGGATAGGAAACATTGGGTACATAGGATAGGAAACATTGGATACATAGGATAGGAAACATTGGGTACATAGGATAGGAAACATTGGATACATAGGATAGGAAACATTGGGTACATAGGATAGGAAACATTGGGTACATAGGATAGGAAACATTGGGTACATAGGATAGGAAACATTGGGTACATAGGATAGGAAACATTGGGTACATAGGATAGGAAACATTGGATACATAGGATAGGAAATAAAAGCGATGTACATAAGGAAAGACCAAGGAACATTCTGTGAAATACATACATACAAACTCATGGGGAGGAGCATTTGTCACACCTCTGATCCTCCTCTTGGATGATATAAAACATTCACGAAGCACATCTCTTGCAGTGTCTTGTTTGGAGAATTTTTTTTTTTTTGGGGGGAGGGGGCTATATATATTTTTTTTTTTTTTTTTTTTTATACATGTTTTATTTTTTGTATACTATTGTAGGGGGTAATTTTTTTTTTTTGGTTGGGGGGCTACTTTTTTTCTTTCTTTTTTTCTATGGGTATTTTTTGCTCACTTTTAAAGGGTATTTTTTATATAACACTTTTTTTTTTTTCTTTGTTATTAATACGTAGTTGGGTTTTTTTGGGTGTGGGGTGAGAATGAATGGTCCTTGCATGACACGGGCCAGATAGCTATTTCCAATTTTAACACGGACGGACGTAGTACATATAAACATACAGATGATAACTATATTTCCAATGCCGAACACGGACTGACAAATACCTACACTGTATAAGCAACAATAGATAGATAGTGATGGCTTTATGTGATGATTTAACCCCTTCACACCCAGATCTTTCCTTGGCTATATGAAATGGTCTGTTGTTAGCCATAAAATTATGAAAAATAACTGAATATACCAAATTAGCTAGTGGACAAGGATACTAAACAGGTCATATCTATAAAATATTGCTTATAGTCACTAAAAATCGTCTAATGGTGGTCATATTACAATGGAAATTACGTTCTGGGCCTCAAGGGGTCAAGTCACAGGCACAAAAATCATGGAAAATAAACGTACTGCTATACAAAAGATTCATATATAAAAGTATTAATTATTGTAGAGTGAAAAAAAGGTGCAAATTTATGGATCTTGAAAAAAAATCCACTCTAATTCGAACTAATTAGGGGGAGACCTGGGTCGCATTAGCCGAAAGTCTGAATTATCCGATGGTTACCTCCAGCCCCTCCACACAATAAGAACTCGCTCCAACATGCCAAAGAAGCACAGATTGTATTACTTGTACTCACCAAAATCATTGTATTTATAAGATAATTATCCTATATCTGGTCACTGTTCGAATTATGGAAAGTTGTTGAAAATTCGAACTGGGCTGAAACAGTTTGAATTATCCGAAATTTGAATGAGAGAGGGTTTACTGTGTCATCGGATTGTCGTGTATCGAATGCTTGTGTGACGGAATTGTACTGGATTTCCACAACACTTTTCCCAGAGAGTCGCTACCTTCACCACACAGTAAGCCTCACTGGTGGTTGGATGCAGTAGTATCACATATAGTCTGTTTTTTTTAACGAGGTGAAAATTCCATTATCATAAGGTCTCGTGGTTAAAATGATGCCTGTTTACCTGATAATATGGTTAACAATGATAAAATACAGCTCATGCTTAAAATTATGCCTATGTTTGCCTGATAATATGGTTAACAATGATAAAATACAGCTCTCATGCTTAAAAGTATACCTATGTTTACCTGATAATATGGTTAACTATGATAAAATACAGCTGAAATTAAGAAGAAGCGTAGTATTCCCTTCTCCTGGCATCAAATATCAGTCAGTAAGTAGCAAGGATTCAGGATTTTTCACCTCGTTAAACAGAACAGAGTATGGTATAGTATACTTGTAGGTGCACATTATGAAACAAGGAAATGTACTTTATCAGAGATCAAATGTCATGGTTAGTTCTAAAATTCCCCAGATTTGATGTAAACAAAATTCCATATCAGAATATTGAACCAGCAACAGTGGCAAGCCAGAGATGTTGTCCTTAATGATGTGAATTGATGACAAATTTCATATTTTGTTCCATCATTATTGAATATCAGTTATTCAATGATTGGTAACATTCCTTTAAAAACTCATCTCTTTAAAAGCATCATGTAATTTGTGAAATTTCGTTTTCATACCAAAGTACAGACTGTAGATAACACTATAGTCGCCAGTCACTCGCCACTGCACTAATGTCGCCAAGCCCCATATATTACAAATTCTAGCATCACTACAGACTTGTATGTGCCACTTAAGAGGTATGCACAGTAGTTTAAATGATGTACATCACACTACATGTCTTCAGTGACACATACAAGTCTGTAGTGATGCTAAAATTTGTAATATATGGCACCTGGCAACATTAGTGCAGTGGCGACTATAGTGTTATCTACAGTAGGAGTACAACATAACTGATGGCTTTGTTAAGGTATTGGTCTTAGGGACTTTTAAATGAACTGAAATCACTATAAATTAAAGAGTCATTTCCTTACATGAGCTATAGTTAATATATTCTTTGCTAAGATGATTTCCTTGGATTCATAAGTAAGTTGGCATCGCATCCCTACAGGTGGTGGCTGACGAGGGAGCAGACAGGAAGGAGAACGCCAACCAAAACAAGACTCACCCCTGCCCCCATTGCTCGTACACCACCCATGTCACCGCTCGCATGATAGAACACGTACGCGCACACATAGGAGAGCGACCCTTCCTCTGCCCCCATTGCCCTTACTCCACCTCTAAAAAAGACCATTTGAGGCGACACGTGCTAACTCACACCGGAGAGAAGCCGTACGCTTGCAACATTTGTCCCTATCGCTCCAATCGCAAAGATACGCTGAAGGGTCATGTCTGGACTCACCACTCGTAGCTGCTGTAACATTGAAGCAGTAGTAGTAGTAGTAGTAGTGGTAGTAGTAGTAGTAGTAGTAGTAGCAGTAGTAGTAGTAGTTGTAGCAGTAGTAGCAGGAATATGATTTTAATATCCATTGGCTTGCAACCATCTCAGGTTGTGTTGACTTTCAGGTACATATATTTTAATCGATTTTTAACTTGCTACCGTCAACAACACTATAGTTGCCACTGCACTCATGTTGCCAGGTGAATATTACAAATGTTAGCATCACTACAGACTTGTATGTGTCACTGAAGACAGGTACATAATATAAACTACTGTACATGCTTCTTCAGTGGCACATACAAGTCTGTAGTGATGCTAAAATTCGTAATGTATGGCACCTGGCAACATTTGTGCCGTGGCGACTCTAGTGTTGTTGACGGTAGAGGATTCGTAATAATCCTTAAATGTAACGTATAATTAAGATCTTAACACATTGTTTTGCATTGGCAGCTGTTCTATTGATGACAAAGGAAAATAAACAGTAATGAATGCTGACTTTTTTTCTTGAATAAAGTTCCCTTTAGTGTGGCTAACAGGCAGCGACTTCACAGCAGCAGCCGCTTCCCTCGTAAAACCCAGGAAATATTATCTCTGCAGGTCTGCACTCATGGTTATAGTTTCAATATTCTTAACCCCTTGAGACCCAGAACGTAATTTCCTTGGTAATCTGGGTACCATTAGATGATTTTTAGTGACTATAAGCAACATTTTATAGATATGACCTGTTTAGTAGCCTTGTCCACTAACTAAATTGGTATATTCAGTGACTTTTCGTAATTTTATGGCTCGACAACAGACCATTTTCTATAGCCAAGGAAAGATCTGGGCGTGAAGGGGTTAATGTTTTTTTTTTAAATGTTTCAAGATTCGATTTGACATACAACTTATAACATCACAGATCTATGTGTCATGTTTATTCACCTCAATCTTTACCTTTCTTGCCTTGTCATTCAGAATAGTGACGTGAAGGGAAGATAAAAGATACAGGCTATTATAAGGTACCAAAAGTACATAAGAACATAAGGAAGCTACAAGAGGCTGGGAGACCTACACGTGGTAGTTCCTGTTACTTAACACTACCTACATCCACCTTTCATCCTCATCCATGAAATTATCCAGCCTCTTTTTAATTGAAACTCCCTATTGACTCTGCACTGACCATCTGACAACTGGGTCCTATCATTTGCTACAATATTTAGTACCCTGTGAACTGTACCCCAGTTTTTCCCTATTTCTTTTCTAAATACGCTTTCCCAGTTTCCATTCATTAACTCTCCATGACACCCTTTTATAAATCCACGCTTTCCTAGTTTCCATACATTAACTCTCCATGACACCCTTTTATAAATCCACGCTTTCCTAGTTTCCATACATTAACTCCATGACACCCTTGTATAAATCCACGCTTTCCTAGTTTCCATTCATTAACTCTCCATGACACCCTTGTATAAATCCACGCTTTCCTAGTTTCCATACATTAACTCTCCCTGACACCCTTTTATAAATCCACGCTTTCCTAGTTTCCATACATTAACTCTCCATGACACCCTTGTATAAATCCACGCTTTCCTAGTTTCCATTCATTAACTCTCCATGACACCCTTTTATAAATCCACGCTTTCCCAGTTTCCATACATTAACTCCATGACACCCTTGTATAAATCCACGCTTTCCTAGTTTCCATTCATTAACTCTCCATGACACCCTTTTATAAATCCACGCTTTCCCAGTTTCCATTCATTAACTCTCCATGACACCCTTTTATAAATCCACGCTTTCCTAGTTTCCATACATTAACTCTCCCTGACACCCTTTTGTAAATCCACGCTTTCCTAGTTTCCATACATTAACTCTCCCTGACACCCTTTTATAAATCCACACTTTCCCAGTTTCCATACATTAACTCTCCATGACACCCTTTATAAATCCACGCTTTCCAGTTTCCATACATTAACTCTCCCTGACACCCTTTTAAATCCACGCTTTCCCAGTTTCCATACATTAACTCCATGACACCCTTGTATAAATCCACGCTTTCCTAGTTTCCATTCATTAACTCCATGACACCCTTGTATAAATCCACGCTTTCCAGTTTCCATACATTAACTCTCCATGACACCCTTGTATAAATCCACGCTTTCCTAGTTTCCATACATTAACTCTCCATGACACCCTTGTATAAATCCACGCTTTCCTAGTTTCCATACATTAACTCTCCCTGACACCCTTTTATAAATCCACACTTTCCCAGTTTCCATACATTAACTCTCCCTGACACCCTTGTATAAATCCACGCTTTCCTAGTTTCCATACATTAACTCTCCATGACACCCTTTTATAAATCCACGCTTTCCCAGTTTCCATACATTAACTGTCCATGACACCCTTGTATAAATCCACGCTTTCCTAGTTTCCATACATTAACTACCTGACACCCTTGTATAAATTCACGCTTTCCTAGTTTCCATACATTAACTACCTGACACCCTTGCATAAATCCACGCTTTCCTGGTTTCCATACATTAACTCTCCCTGACACCCTTGTATAAATCCACGCTTTCCTAGTTTCCATACATTAACTCTCCCTGACACCCTTGTATAAATCCACGCTTTCCTAGTTTCCATACATTAACTCTCCCTGACACCCTAGTAAGACGGGTAATCCTCTGCAGGTGGGGCTGGACTGTAGCTTGGATTGGACAGGGAGAATTGGAGACGGAGGTGGCAAGGCGGCCGGTACAAACAGTAAGCTGCACCAGTGTCCCTTCTGCCAATACTCCACAAACATTTTAACTAACATCACAAAACACGTGCGCATTCATACGGGAGAGAAGCCGTATGCCTGCCCTCACTGCCACTACCGGTGCTCGGCGCAGGAAAACTTGAAGACGCACATCAGAACGCACACCGGAGAAAAGCCATATGCCTGTCCCTACTGCCCCTACCGCTCCTCGCGCTCCTACTCTCTCAGAAACCACATGTTCACCCATAACTCTTAGAACATGATAGACTGTTTACGTTAACTCTTAGAACATGATAGACTGTTTACGTTAACTCTTAGAACATGATAGACTGTTTACGTTAACTCTTAGAACATGATAGACTGTTTACGTTAACTCTTAGAACATGATAGACTGTTTACATGTTCACCTATAACTCTTAGAACATAAAAACATAAGAGCATAAGGAAGCTACAAGAGGTGGAGACTACACGTGGTAGTCTGTATTAACCTACCTGCTTACCTACTCTTAGAACATATAGACTGTTTACATTTCACCCATAACTCTTAGAACATGATAGACTGTTTACATGTTCACCCATAACTCTTAGAACATGATAGACTGTTTACATGTTCACCCATAACTCTTAGAACATGATAGACTGTTTACATGTTCACCCATAACTCTTAGAACTCTTAGAACATGATAAAAACACATGTTCACCAATAACTCTGAACAAGACATCTAAATACATCAATAATATGACACAAGACTCGTTCATTCTGTGTTGTATTTATAAGTGTAGCAAATCAATCTTTTTTTTCTTCTCTTAAGTATTTTTTTTTTTACCAAATACAGTACACTAGACTCTGGGTTTTTTTTAACGAGGTGAGAAATCCTGCCCCCTTGCTGCTTACTGACTGATATTTGATGCCAGGAGAAGGGAATACTACACTTCTTCTTAATTTGAGTTGTATTTTATCATAGTTAACCATAGTATCAGGTAAACACAGGCATCATTTTAAGCATGAGACCTTAAGATAGAATGGATATATGCCAGGAGAAGGAAATACTATGCTTCTTCTTAATTTCAGTTGTATTTTATCTTAGTTAACCATAGTATCAGGTAAACATAGGCATCATTTTAAGCATGAGACCTTAAGATAGAATGGATATATGCCAGGAGAAGGGAATACTACGCTTCTTCTTAATTTCAGTTGTATTTTATCATAGTTAACCATAGTATCAGGTAAACATAGGCATCATTTTAAGCATGAGACCTTAAGATAGAATGGATATATGCCAGGAGAAGGGAATACTATGCTTCTTCTTAATGTCAGTTGTATTTTATCAAAGTTAACCATAGTATCAGGTAAACAGAGGCATCATTTTAAGCATGAGACCTTAAGACAAAGACATAACATTTCCTCCCCTTCTTAATGACAGTTCAAAGGGAAGTAAATAATTGAAGCTTGAAAAATTATTACTCCTACCGTCAACAACACTATAGTCGCGAAAAATGATTACTCATACCGTCAACAACACTATAGTTGCGAAAAATTATTACTCCTACCGTCAACAACACTATAGTCGCGAAAAATTACCACTCCTACCGTCAACAACACTATAGTCGGCAAAAATTATTACTCCTACCGTCAACAACACTATAGTCCCGAAATATTATCACTCCTACCGTCAACAACACTATAGTCGCGAAAAATTATCACTCATACCGTCAACAACACTATAGTCGCGAAAAATTATCACTCCTACCGTCAACAACACTATAGTCGCCACTGCACTAACGTCGCCAGGTGCCATATATTACAAATTTTAGCATCACTACAGACTTGTATGTGCCACTGAAGAGACATGCACAGTAGTTTCTATTATGTACCTGTCTTCAGTGGCACATACAAGTCTGTAGTGATGCTGACATTTGTAATATTCACCTGGCGACGTTAGTGCACTGGCGGCTATAGTGTTATTGACGGTACCACAGTATCTATAATATCTATAATATTACTATAAATACAAACACATATTATTCATTTATTTCATAGGTTATGCACTTACAGCCACAACATAATGCAGTAATATCAACAGCTTGTAATAGTATAAGCTTTGTAGGATATCAAGGACCTCCTATTTAATTTACATGACAATTTTCTGTTAGTGATGCAAATTCAATGTATGTATTGAGAACACACTGGGCGTTTAACCCCTTGAGACCCAGAGCGTAATTTTCATTGTAATTTGGGTACCATTAAACAATTTTTAGTGAATATAAGCAATATTTTATAGATATGACCTGTTTAGTATCCTTATCCACTAACTAATTTGGTATATACAGTTACTTTTCGTAATTTTATGGCTTGACAACGGACAATTTTTTATAGCCAAGGAAAGATCTGGGCGTGAAGGGGTTAAAAGACAAGTTATCAATATTCGAAAATAAAAATTACAAAGTGAATTAATGGATGTGTATTGTATAGTGAATGGGACTTTATTAATAGGAGAAGAGAGGCAATGCATAACCACAGCAAGAAATTAATGCATTAGAATTATAAAATAATGAAACTTTTACAAGACATGACATATTAAAGGAAATTATGTGTATTTTAATGATGTGGATTACCAGTAGACCTGAGTGTGATGTGAGGATGCGAAAATAAAAAATAAAAAACTCTTGAATTAGAACATAAGAAAATAAGGAAGCTACAAGAGGCCGGGAGACCTACACGTGGTAGTTCCTGTTACTTAACACTACCTACATCCACCTTTCATCCCCATCCATGACACTGTCCAGCCTCCTTTTATTGACTCCGCACTAACCACCTGACGACTGAGTCCATGCCAATCATTTACCACCCTATTTGTGAACTGTTGTGAATTCCCCACGAGGGTCGAATTGAAGGGAAAAAATGTACGAAAGAAGAATAAAATTTAAAAACGGTTGAATTCCCCACTGAGGGTCAAATTGAAGGAAAAAATGTACGCAAGAATAAAAAGAAATAAAAAACGGCTGCATTCCTGAGTCAAATTGAAGGAAAAAATGTACGAAAGAAGAATAAAAAATAGAAATATAAAAAAAACTTGAATTCCCGAGGGTCAAATTGACGGAAAATATGTACGAAAGTGAATGTGAATTTTTTTTGTTTTTTTACGTATGGTTTTGTATATAAGTTTGTACGTCTGGAAGAATAAGTTAGTAAAATGCATGTAAGATTATGGTACAAGGGAATACTACAGGTCACAAGTACATATTGCCAAACCTTGTGTCATGATCTGATCAAGTATTGACAAGGGGAAGGAACTTATATATTCAGATGGGGTTTCTCTCTCTCTCTCTCTCTCTCTCTCTCTCTCTCTCTCTCTCTCTCTCTCTCTCTCTCTCTCTCGTCTTCTCTCTCTCTCTCTCTCTCTCTCTCTTTACTCTTCTCTCTCATCTCTCTCTCTCTCTCTTCTCTCTCTCTCTCTCTCTCTCTCTCTCTCTCTCTCTCTCTCTCTCTCTCTCTCTCTCTCTCTCTCTCTCTCTCTCTCTCTCTCTCTCTCTCTCTCTCACACATAACTTAACGCGCTAACCATCAGAAACAACCAAGCATTATATACAAAAGCAGACACTATAGCACAGCAGATGTATGTATGTACGTATAAGTAGTACCGTACATGGCTGCGTAGAAGACGACTCGGTGTATAAGACGACCCCCAAAATTTCGAGTAAAAACGTAGGTTTTGGGCTATACTCGCCGTATAAGACTACCCTCCAAGGTAGACCACTCAGCTTATACAAGGTTAGGTACAAACAGCACATAGGGTGGTCTTAAAATTTTATTGACATTTAAAAACATATTAAAAATTTGAATATATTAGGAGTATTATCATTTTATTAAAATACGTAATGTGAATTACGGTAAGTGATTTCAGTAGAAAGTATCTGTGTTTTTACCAAGGCCGGGGTGAGCCTACCATCAATCATTACCCGCGCTAACAACGTCCCGTACACCACAAGATTTAAGGTTCACATTTTATACTGGGCGCATAAGACGACCCCCAATTTCCGGGGCTATTTTTTAAGGTTAAAAGGTCGTCTTATACCCATCCATATACGGTATGTAAGTATGTATGTACGTACGTATAAGTATGTACGTACATGTATGTAAGTATGTACGTATGTGTAAGATTTATTCAACATCCGGGTACACATTATTGCAGCAGCAGCAGCAGAAGCTTATAAACAGTGAATCATAGCTTTTTTTTTTATTTAACAAATTCATAGTAGCTTTGCAATATTATTGAAATCAAGGACCAAGGTTTTTCTTCGCAAGGTTATGTGTGCTCGGAGTGTTATAGTTGATACATAACTTTGTGCTCACTGCTAACACTGAAACTCCTATAGTCAATTACACTATAGTCGCCACTGCACTAATATCGCCAGGCGCCATATAGTACAAATTTTAGCATCACTGCAGACTTGTATGTGCCATTTAAGAGGCATGTACAGTAGTTTATATTATGTACCTGTCTTCAGTGGCACATACAAGTCTGTAGTGATGCTAAAATTTGTAATATTCGCCTGGTGACATCAGTGGCGACTATAGTGTTGTTGACGGTACCACAGGAAGGATTATTTCTACGGTAATAAAAAGAAATCAGCAAAGATGTCAACATGTGTCATTGTCCTTCTTTCAGTGGTGTATAATACTTCGTCTGTAATTAGCTATGGAATATGAATTAGAACATAAGAAAATAAGGAAGCTACAAGAGGCTGGGAGACCTACACGAGGTAGTTCCTGTTACTTAACACTACCTACATCCACCTTTCATCCCCATCCATGAAATTATCCAGCCTCCTTTTAAAGCTCCCTATTGACTCCGCACTAACTACCCCACGACTTGAGTCCATTCCAATCATTCACCACTATTTGCGAATTATTTTGCCAATCATTTGGACTATTTGTGAACCAGTTTTTCCCTGTTTCCTTTTTAGATTACGCTTTTCCAGTTTGAATCCGTTACTTCGTGTTCTACCCTGCTTACTAGCCGTAAGAACTTTTCCTATATCGAGATGGAAAGGCAATGATGATGTGTATGTGTGCGTGTGTGTGTGTGTGTGTGTGTGTGTGTGTGTGTGTGTGTGTTTGTATTTACCTAGTTGTAACATAAAGGAAAAGAGTTATGCTCGTACTGTCCCGTCTCCAAATCTACTATTATCCAGCTTGCCTTTGAAGTCCTGAATATTTCTTGCATTACTCACTTCTGCATCAAGGTTGTTCCAGGCTTCTATGCTTCTATACGGGAAGCTGTATTACTTGTGTGTATTAGCAGTGTGTATGTGTGGTGTGTGTGTGTGTTGTGTAGGTTTGCCCTCAGTAAGCTAGGCAATACTCTACAGGTGGGACTGGACAGTGGCGCACAGTGGAGAGGCGACACAGGCCTGCCAAGAGACATGAAGTCCCACAACCCTTCGATCAAAATGCACCAGTGTCCCTACTGCCAGTACTCTACCGCCGTATTAACACACATGAAGAGACACGTTCGCACTCACACGGGAGAGAAACCCTTTGCCTGTACTTTCTGCCCTTACACGTGTGGCACAAAAGAGAACCTGAAAAAGCACATACGAACTCACACGGGAGAGAAACCGTATATGTGTCCGCACTGCCCTTACCGTTCCTCAAGGACAGACTCGCTGAAGTCCCATCTTTTCCTGCATCAAAATTAATACAGTCATCTATATTGTTTTAGCCTAAACTGAGTCCTTCGTGGGCCTCTTCGCTCCTTCACGCATCCTACAGGAGTCATGGGAGGGCATTAGAAGTCCCACAGGATTGCTATAGTATTCCTAGGTTTTTATAAGTACTTTGACAATCGCATGGGTGGCTCAAATAGGGATTAATAATACTGAAAATACTATTACTGATCGTTGTATTGAAGTAATGATTAATCTAGCAATGCCTAGCATATTTTATATCTTTTAGTAAGTTTTGTATAATTTGTGATTTTTAAGGAATATCTGGAAGTATTATGTCATTGTGAATTGGCTGAAATAGGGACTTCTAATCATTGTAACTGAAAACTGGCTCCAGATTCGTATTCAGCATGCCCGAAAACTGCTATGAACAAATTTTCAAGCAAATCTATTTTTCAAAAAATATTGAAAATTTTGCAAGGTGTATGCCTTGATTTATTTTGAAAATCACGTTTTTTTCAATAACACAAAAACTATGGCAGATAAATGCAAGAAATAAAAAAGTAAGTATGAAGTAGAGCAAGGGCTATCATTTGGCGTAAAGCAAAAAAATATTGATTGGTAAATAACCGAAAAAATAGCATATTCGTACATTTATACAAAATATCAATTTTCTCGACAACCATGAGGTGTTTTGACAAGCCGATTACTGCAACATGTAGAACACCTCAAGATGAACCTTTATCACTTCGATAAGTTTTCTTCTACGACTCAGTTTTGCGGCAAAATAACAAAAACCTGATTTTCGTCCATTTTGGAATGTTTTTGAGCAGCCAGAAATCCGAAAATATTTTTTCCGATAGATAATTGGAAATGCCGGGGATACAATTGTAGATTCATCCATTTACAATAACTTTTGATGGGTAAGTGTTGCTGTCGGAGAAATGAGTTGTGAGCTGAACGCATTATAGTAAATATATAAGTTTATAATTCAGAAACCGTTCACGATAGGTCAGTGTAGACGTGAGACCAGTGTTGCCACCTCAGTGTAGGGGAAGGGACTAACTCTATATGATTTTTACGCATAGTAATATATCATACTTCTAGTTTAAAGCAGTTATTCTTTGAAAATCGCAAGTTAGACTGAACCTAAGAATAAAAAATTAAATTGCAACCCAGCATAGTTTATTAACATCTACATACTTACATACATGCATACATACATACCTTAACATTTCCATTATAATACCCGCCTCCATAAAAGAAAATAATACTCAAAAGTAAAATGTATATAACTGCATTAAAAAACTCCTGTATAAGTGAAATGGTTTGGCAAAAACAGAACTCTTGCAATATATAGAAAGGGAGAGAGAGAGAGAGAGAGCAATATAATTCAATCTGTGTGTGTGTGTGTGTGTAGGAAGGTATATGCTAACTTAGGAGTATGATAGCAGCATTACAAGGTGAAAAATGTGTGTGGGTGTATAATCTAATCTTTAAGTAGTAAGAAATTGATGGTTTATGAGTTCTTATGTGTACATGTTCTATTGTAATCTGTATTATTATTATTATTATCATGGGGTATTATAAGTCTGTGTACTTATAATTATAGCATAAATACAATGGTTTTGGTGAGTACAAGTAATACAATCTGTGCTGTTTTGGCATGTTTGAGTGACTTATTATTGTGTGGAGGGGCTGGAGGTAACCATCGGATAATTCAGACTTTTGGCTAATTCGACCCAGGTCTCCCCCTAATTAGTTCGAATTAGAGGGTTGACTGTACTTATTAGTATTTGATTCTGGTTGAAGCTTCCCTAGGCTGTATGCAAATGTGTGCCTAGCAGGAACTACCACGTGTAGGTCTCGCGGCCTCTTGTAGCTTCCTTATTTTCTTATGTTCTTATAGTTATTTATCTTACACACAGCAAAAGGAGAGGAGGGTGTTATTAACGGCAAATTTAAATGTTCAAATAGTCAAATAGTCCAATAAGTCGGGCATACTCTGCAGGTGGGGCCGGAAAGCTGGATCGCCGCTAAAGGAATGGCAAGGAACCGAAAGCCGTCGTGTTCGGAAGCCAAGATCCACCGCTGTCCCTACTGCCAATATTCTACGGCCGTCGTAACGAACCTCAATAGACACGTGCGCACCCACACCGGAGAAAAGCCCTTCGCGTGCCCCCACTGCCCCTACACGTGTACGCAGAAGGAGAACCTCAAAGCACACATACGCACACACACAGGAGAGAAGCCTTTCGCCTGTCCCTATTGCACCTACCGATCCTCAAGGACTGACTCACTGAAGAACCACATGTATTTACACCAGACTTAAGAATATAGTGACATAAGGAAGCTACAAGAGGCTGGGAGACATAAGAGCATAAGAATATAGTGACATAAGGAAGCTACAAGAGGCTGGGAGACATAAGAACATAAGAATATAGTGACATAAGGAAGCTACAAGAGGCTGGGAGACATAAGAGCATAAGAATATAGTGACATAAGGAAGCTACAAGAGGCTGGGAGACATAAGAACATAAGAATATAGTGACATAAGGAAGCTACAAGAGGCTGGGAGACATAAGAACATAAGAATATAGTGACATAAGGAAGCTACAAGAGGCTGGGAGACATAAGAACGTAAGAATATAGTGACATAAGGAAGCTACAAGAGGCTGGGAGACATAAGAACATAAGAATATAGTGACATAAGGAAGCTACAAGAGGCAGGGAGACATAAGAACGTAAGAATATAGTGACATAAGGAAGCTACAAGAGGCTGGGAGACATAAGAACATAAGAATATAGTGACATAAGGAAGCTACAAGAGGCTGGGAGACATAAGAATATAGTGACATAAGGAAGCTACAAGAGCGGAGACATAAGAATATAGTGACATAAGGAAGCTACAAGAGGCTGGGAGACATAAGAACGTAAGAATATAGTGACATAAGGAAGCTACAAGAGGCTGGGAGACATAAGAATATAGTGACATAAGGAAGCTACAAGAGGCTGGGAGGCATAAGAACATAAGAATATAGTGACATAAGGAAGCTACAAGAGGCTGGGAGACATAAGAATATAGTGACATAAGGAAGCTACAAGAGGCTGGGAGACATAAGAATATAGTGACATAAGGAAGCTACAAGAGATTGGGAGACATAAGAACATAGGAACATAAGGAAGCTACAAGAGGCTGGGAGACCTACACGTGGTAGTTCCTGTTACTTAACACTACCTACATCCACCTTTCTTCCCCATCCATGAATTTATCCAGCCTCCTTTTAAAGCTCCCTATTGACTCCTAACTCCTGACTCCTACTAACTATTGACTCCACACTGCCTACCTGACGACTGAGTCCATGCCAATCATTTACCACCCTATTTGTGAACCAGTTTTTCCCTTCTTCCAATCCTTCCCATGGGTAATTACAAAACTATCAATGAGTGTTCTCAACAGTATTAATAATAATGATTATATTTTCGCCCGGAGGCATACAGACAAAAAAAAAGCAACAACAAGACAAGGAGTTAGCTTAAGTACTAGAGCAAAACAAAAAATACATAATATGAGCACATTAGGGGAATTATTATTGTTTGTGTCATTAACATTACATACCTCATTCTTGTCTCTTTCTCTTCATCAATAGCCTCATCTTCGTCAATAGGGAGCTTTAAAAGGAGGCTGGACAGTGTTATGGATGGGGATGAAAGGTGGATGTAGGACCGTAGGTAGTGTTAAGTAACAGGAACCAAACCACCTCAATCGCCTTACTCTCAGCTTTTTTTTTTTCTTCTTTACATTTGTGCCTATAGCGCCTGTAGGCAGTGGTGACCCAGGGTTCGGATGGTTGGCCCTGGAGGTTTCACTTGAGGGCTGTGATGGTTGGCCCTCGCCCGTGGTGGCGCAGGCAGGATTTTTATAGTGACGCCTGATATTAGAGGCTCATGCCGCCGCCTTGTGTCCTCCGATGCACTCGCAATTCAAGGTAGAGTTAATGGGCAGCATGTGGGTGTTCTTAGGCCACTCGACGGTGCAGAAAAGTTTTGGTTTTCGTCGGGGATCGAACTCAGGTCACCGAGAACGCCAGTCTGAGACGCTAACCACTCTGCTACCGCCTCCCCATGGTACCTTAGCGCCTTCATTCCACATCTTCTTGCCACCTCAACCCTTCTGTAAATACAAAATGAGGTTTTTACAGACACCTCATCACCCCAACATTTCTCCGAGGCATTACAATGACGACAGTGGTGATGGTGATCGCGAGAACCATGGAACCATAATATTTAACCCCTTGAGACCCAGAACGTAATTTCCTTTGTAATTTGGGTACCAATTGACTATTTTTAGTGACTATAAGCAATATTTTATAGATATGACCTGTTTAGTATCCTTGTCCACTAACTAATTTGGTATATTCAGTTACTTTTCGTTATTTTATGGCTAACAACAGATAATTTTATATAGCAAAGGAAAGATCTGGGTGTGAAGGGGTTAAGGCTGGTTGTATATACTGTTGAGTAATATTAGGTTATAGCTGTATTATACAAAACATATGTACAATGCTGTGTACAGTGTTCAGAATAAGAGTAATGTTGGACTTGCATACCTTTCAAGTGATGTACAAACCCCGGGAACCATTGATGTACATATATATACTTAGGTAGGGAAGCTCCTATGTATATACTCATACAAGGCATACAAAACTTTGGTGATTAAAATTTCTTAAAGGTTCGATCTTTTTATCTTCATGGCTGTAGTAACCCAGTGTTTCACAGATTCTATATTCTATTATTTTTAACGAGGCAAAAATTCCATTCTATCTTAAGGTCTCATGGTTAAAATGATGCCTGTGTTTACCTGATACTATGGTTAACTAAGATCAAATATAGCTCTCATGCTTAAAATGATGCCTGTGTTTACCTGATACTATGGTTAACTATGATAAAATATAGCTCTCATGCTTAAAATGATGCCTATGTTTACCTGATACTATGGTTAACTATGATAAAATACAACTGAAATTAAGAAGAAACGTAGTATTCCCTTCTCCTGGCATCAAATATCAGTCAGTAAGCAGCAAGGGGGCAGGATTTTTCACCTCGTTACAAAAAACCGAGTACGTATAGTGAACTTTTTACTGAGCATTACTTTGTCCTTTTCCCTCACTTCTTGATTAATGGACAGTATTAATGTGATGAATGGTGGTGTGTGATTTAAAAGGAGGCTGGATAAATTCATGGACAGGGATGAAAGGTCGGGGTAGGTAGTGTTAAGTAACAGGAACTACCACGTGTAGGTCTCGCAGCCTCTTGTAGCTTCCTTATTTTCTTTTGTTCTTATGTTTCGCGGCCTCTTGTAGCTGCCTTATGTTCTTATGTCTCGCGGCCCTTGTAGCTGCCTTATGTTCTTATGTTCTTATATGTGATACCTAATGTCGCAGGAGCCTAAAGTCAGGTGGGCATCTCTCTCACGGCCTCTTGTAGCTTCTGTATGTTCTTATGTTGTTATGTGTGATACCTAATGAACTACTGGACCCTAAAGTCAGGTGGGGATCTCTACAGGTGGGACTGGACACCGCTGATTACTGGACTACCCCCTCGCACCCCAAGCTAGCCTGGAGCGGCCACATTAACCCCAAGATGCACAACTGTCCCTACTGCGACTTTTCCTCCAACGTTTTGTCCCGCCTCCAAAGACACATCAGCGTGCACTCGGGAGACAGACCCTACGCCTGCCCTCACTGCCCCTACAGTTGCTCCAGGAAGGGCAATCTTCAGACGCACATTCGGACACACACCGGAGAGAAGCCTTACTCTTGTCCGCATTGCTCCTATCGCTCCTCTCGGATGTTTTCACTGAAGAGTCACATCACGTCTCGCCACCCGCCTCACTCCCTCAGGTCGCCCAATACGTGATTCCATTACTACAGCGCTACAAACCGGACGGAGAAATTAATTTAAAAAGTTAAATAAAAAAGGAAATAGGGAATTAAATACTGAAAAAGTGAAATTAAAAAAGGAAATAGGGAGAAACTGGTTCACAAATAGGGTGTTAAATGATTGGCATGGACTCAGTCGTGGGGTAGTTAGTGCGGAGTCAATAGGGAGCTTTAGAAGGAGGCTGGACAGTGTTATGGATGGGGATGAAAGGTGGATGTAGGTAGTGTTATGTAACAGGAACTACCACGTGTAGGTCTCCCAGCCTCTTGTAGCTTCCTTATTTTCTTATGTTTTGTGATTGTAAATGTAATTGTTTTAAGTACATTCAATTCTTGTTTGTAGAGAGAGTGCAGTATGGTATTACTAGGTGTCCAGTGACTGTTGTACATATATTCTTTTCAATATTGGTTTTAACCCCTTGAGGCCCAGAACGGAATTTCCACTGTAATTTGGGTACATTTAGACAATTTTTAGTTAATAGAAGCAATATTTTATAGCTATGACCTGTTGAGTATCCTCGTCGACGAATTAATTTGGTATATTTAGTTACTTTTCATCATTTCATGGCTCGACAACATACGATTTCATATAACAAAGGAAAGATCTGGGTGTGAAGGGGTCAAGAAGACTGTGTTCAGAGTGTACAAAATATGAATCCTTATTTGGGAAGTATTTGAAGTTGTATCCTCTCAGTTTTTTTATTTATATCTTCCCTTATGAAAAAAAAATAAACATGAGTGGCACATCTTTACAACCCTTGAGGAACATATAAGGAACATATAAAAGGAACCTATAAGAGAAAGCCTTCATGATGTGCCTTGCTTGGGTGCCCGATATACTCTGGGTCTTTTTACGAGGTGAAAAATCCTGCCCCCTTGCTGCTTACTGACTGATATTTGATGCCAGGAGAAGGGAATACTACACTTCTTCTAAATTTCAACTGTATTTTATCATAGTTAACCATATTATCAGGTAACCACAGGCATAATTTTAAGCATGAGACCTTAACCCCTTGAGACCCAGAACGTAATTTCCATTGTAATTTGGGTACCATTAGACAATTTTTAGTGACTATAAGCAATATTTTATAGATATGACCTGTTTAGTATCCTTGTCCACTAGTTAATTTGGTATATTCAGTGACTTTTCGTATTTTTATGGCTAACAACAGACCATTTTATATAGCAAAGAAAAGATCTGGGCGTGAAGGGGTTAAGATAGAACGGAATTTTCGCCTCGTTAAAACGAAGACTGTAGTAAGTGCGACATCATCAACAGGTGTGGCTTGGCAGAAGAGGAGGAGGAGGTGGAGGTGGAGGAGTTGTGGCTGGAGGCTGGGGGGTCCGCGGCGGCTACTCCACCACAGTACGGCTCCACCACTGCCCTTACTGTGACTACACCTCTAACGTCACCACCAACCTCAAGAATCACGTCCTCACCCACACCGGAGAAAAGCCGTTCTCCTGCCCCCTCTGCCCCGCCTCCTTCTCCACCAAAGACCGACTCACAACACACATACGCACACACACCGGAGAGAAGCCTTTTGCCTGTACTGTTTGCCCTTACAGATCCTCGAGGAAAGACTCACTGAAAAATCATATGTTAATGCATCAAAACCATGGAAACTTATGAAAATGTTGTGCGTATGATTGAGTTCGGAGCTTGAAAAATTCTGATATGCTGAAAGGTTAATTGAAAAATCTTGTGTTAACTCATCAAAACCATGGAAACTTATGAAAATTATATGCGTATGATTGAGTTTTGAGCTTGATAAATGCTGTTACATAAGAACATAAGAAAATAAGGAAGCTATAAGAGGCTGCGAGACCTACACGTGGTAGTTCCTGTTATGTTCTTATTGGAAAGTCATGTGTTAACTCATCAAAACCATGGAAACTTATGAAAATGATATGCTTATGATTGAGTTTTGAGGTTGTAAGATGCTGTTACATAAGAACATAAGAAAATAAGGAAGCTACAAGAGGCTGGGAGACCTACATGTGGTAGTTCCTTTAGCGTCTTAGAAGTGTAACCACAAAAACTGATGCCATATGCTTAGCTATCTTAATCGTCATGAAATTTAGTAAACAATCACATGACCTCCTGAAAGCACAAAAAGAAAGGAATATTTAAAGCATGAAACATAAGAACATAAGGAAGCTACAAGAGGCTGGGAGACCTACACGTGGTAGTTCCTGTTACTTAACACTACCTACATCCACCTTTCATCCCCATCCATGAATTTATCCAGCCTCCTTTAGATAGATACACAACTGAAAGAGATGCACCATTAGTCCCGGGCAGAATTATGACGGTGTGAATTATCCAGCTCCATTACTACCACAACAACCTTATTCATTCCTTTGCCTCTTAACCCCTTGAGACCCAGAACGTAATTTCCAT
The DNA here is from genome assembly GCA_016584305.1 of Chionoecetes opilio. Taxonomy (NCBI): domain Eukaryota; kingdom Metazoa; phylum Arthropoda; class Malacostraca; order Decapoda; family Majidae; genus Chionoecetes; species Chionoecetes opilio. The sequence goes on from JACEEZ010023553.1 coordinate 297,357, forward strand.
TGTAATTTGGGTACCATTAGACGATTTTTAGTGAATATAAGCAACATTTTATAGCTATGACCTGTTTAGTATCCTTGTCCACTAACTAATTTGGTATATTCAGTGACTTTTCGTAATTTTACGGCTCGACAACAGACACTTTTTAGTAGCAAAGGAAAGATCTGGGCATGAAGGGGTTAAATTTGAAAACTCCAGATGACTTCAGATACAAATTGCATTATTTAGTTTATCAAAAAAGCAGAGGAGAGGGAATTGGAGGATTGGGAAGAGCTGTTCAGTACAGTACAGTGGTGGAGTCGGGAGTCTGGTCTTTTTTATCGGCACTCCCTGATGTGTCTCTTCTCGCTGTCTGGGTCTTTAGTTAGTAGTCTTCTCTTATTCTGTCTATTAATTTCTTTCTCTTTCTTCCCTCTTATTTCCTCTGGTCGTCTAAAAACTGTTGATTGTTGATTGTAAAGTGAAGAGTCAAGTTATAAGTGTGTGTGTTGCGGTAAGATGTGACAACCTACCGTCAACAACACTATAGTCGCCACTGCACTAATGTCGCCAGGTGCCATATATTACAAACTTCAGCATCACTACAGCTTTGTATGTGCCACTGAAGAGACATGCACAGTAGTTTATATTATGTACCTGTCTTCAGTGGCACATACAAGTCTGTAGTGATGCTAAAATGTGTAATATTTGCCTGTAAAATTCACCTGGCGACATTAGTGCAGTGGCGACTATAGTATTATTGACGGTAGCATGTCTGTCCCTGTTGCATAAAAGTGGTACAATTATAACATTGAAAGCATTAAAGTGAATCAAAACAAAACCTTAAAGAGTTTATATTGTGTTGGGGGCGACTCATCACCAGGGAAGCGTACATGTCCATTGATTTCTTTATCCTTCCTTTCGAGGATGGTTGATAAATGGGTACCTGGGGAAACCTGGGGACAGTATCTGTGGTTGGTGGATAAATGGGTACCTGGGGAAACCTGGGGACGGTATCTGTGGTTGGTGGATAAATGGGTACCTGGGGAAAGTATCTGTAGTTGGTGGATAAATGGGTACCTGGGGAAACCTGGGGACGGTATCTGTGGTTGGTGGATAAATGGGTACCTGGGGAATGTACCTGTATTTGGTGGATAAATGGGTACCTGGGGAAACCTGGGGAATGTATCTGTAGTTGGTGGATAAATGGGTACCTGGGGAAACCTGGGGAATGTACCTGTATTTGGTGGATAAATGGGTACCTGGGGAATGTACCTGTAGTTGGTGGATAAATGGGTACCTGGGGAAAGTATCTGTAGTTGGTGGATAAATGGGTACCTGGGGAAACCTGGGGAAAGTATCTGTAGTTGGTGGATAAATGGGTACCTGGGGAAACCTGGGGAAAGTATCTGTAGTTGGTGGATAAATGAGTACCTGGGGAAAGTATCTGTAGTTGGTGGATAAATGGGTACCTGGGGAAACCTGGGGAAAGTATCTGTAGTTGGTGGATAAATGAGTACCTGGGGAAACCTGGGGAATGTACCTGTGGTTGGTGGATAAATGGGTACCTGGGGAAACCTGGGGAAGGTACCTGTGGTTGGTGGATAAATGGGTACCTGGGGAAACCTGGGGAAGGTATCTGTAGTTGGTGGATAAATGGGTACCTGGGGAAACCTGGGGAAGGTACCTGTGGTTGGTGGATAAATGGGTACCTGGGGAAACCTGGGGAAGGTAACTGTGGTAACCCGGATGTCACACTAGCCCTGTGTCCCGGGGTACCACAGGCTCAAGGGCTAATGCCACGGAGATGGGCACCGAGGCCATGCGCAGCTTAGCGTATGGCCCAATCTTTACTCTATGAGGCATGGACACTGGATGCCACAAGTATGATATACTTCCAGCATACAACAAAACCTTATCTTTAAGAACATAAGAAAATAAGGAAGCTACAAGAGGCCGCGAGACCTACACGTGGTAGTTCCTGTAAAACTTTAATATTCCTTGTAATATATTTACTCTATGAGGCATGGAGACTGGATGCCACTAGTATGATTCATTACCAGTATATCACAACCAAGTGAATACACATCTACCTTAGTCAACACGCTTCATTGCGGACAAGTTGTGCATCAGTGACTCAAAACAACGCCACCAATACCATTACAACTTCCCGAGATGCAGATTTTTATAACTTATAAGAAAATAAGGAAGCTACAAGAGGCTGGGAGACCTACACGTGGTAGTTCCTATTACTTAACACTACCTACATCCACTTTTCATCCCCATCCATGAATTAATCCAGACTCCTTTTAAAGCTCCCTATTGACTTCGTGACCAAAATTTTGAACCATCCCTGACGATCACTTTTGAAGGGGTTGCAAAGCGAGGGTTTCTTGATTAGGTGTTGTTTACGTCTCTCTAAACCTGTGATAAAGCTGGGCCATCCTCTACAGGTGGATCACACTGAGGATATCGGGCCTTGGTGGCGAGGGCGAGCAACAGCGGGAGGAGGAAAGAGCCTTACCCCCTCGAGCAAGGTGCTCACGTGCTCCTTCTGCACCTACACCACAAACGTACAAACGAACCTAAAGAAACACGCGCGCACACACACAGGGGAGAAGCCGTATGCGTGTTCCTACTGCCCCTTCAGAGCCACTCAGACGGAGAACCTTAAACGGCACATTCGTACTCACACGGGTGAGAAGCCGTATGCTTGTCACCACTGTCTGTACCGGGCCAGCGAGAAGAGCAGCCTGCACAACCACATACGGGTCCACCACGCTGCAGGTAAACAAACCAAGGGATTGCCGTGGGAGGGTGTGCAGAGTCTCAATCTATGAATCATAATCTCAATAAATCAAGAAAAACGTAACGGATCGTGTCCTAGCCATTGAAATAGGGTTAGATTAGCCTATTATAAGTCAATTAAGCACCGGGTTAGGACAAATAAGTGAGTAATTACTGTTTATCTACATCAAAATAAGATCAATCATATATTTCAGGGAGAATATTACAATGAAAGGCTAATATGGCAGTAATGTACTATCATCCCACCTGTTATTATTATCACCACGGCTCAGGTAAACAACAGGGATTGCCATGGGAGGGTGTACATAGCCTCAATCTATGAATCATGGTATACATATGCAGGAGATTGCTATGGGAGGGGGTATACAGTCTCCATCAAGTCGTCATGGTATACATATGCTGGGGATTTCCATGGGAGGGTATGCATAGTGTCAATCAAATCATCATGGTATACATATGCAGGGGATTGCCATGGGAGGGTGTATAGTCTCAATCAAGTCATCATGGTATACATATGCTGGGGATTTCCATGGGAGGGTGTGCAGAGTCTCAATCAAGTAATCATGGTATACATATGCTGGGGATTGCCATGGGAGGGAGTACAGTACAGTCTCAATTAAGTAATCACGTAAACTAAAAGGGATTGCCAAGAAAGGGTGTACAGTGTCTCATAGAGATATGGAAGGATAAATGAGGGAGGGAGATGTGAAGGGTAGGGGTGGCTGAGAGGTAATAACAGGGAGGAATGTATGCAAGGAGGTACAGAGAGCTCTACATAAGAACATAAGGAAGCTACAAGAGGCTGTGAGACCTACACGTGGTAGTTCCTGTTACTTAACACTACCTACATCCACCTTTCATCCCCATCCATAACACTGTCCAGCCTCCTTTTAAAGCTCCCTATTGACTTCACACTGACCACCTGACGACTGAGTCCATGCCAATCATTTACCACCCTATTTGTGAACCAGTTTTTCCCTATTTCCTTTTCCCTATTCCTGTCTTTTGTTTGTATGTGCTGAAGTTTGAAGAAAAGAAAAATTAGGGGGTCAAATAAACCTAAAATTTTGTATAGTGGGAAAAATAAACCTAGACTTTAGTATAGCGCCACGATTGAACCAGCTGGCATTCTCTACAGATGGGTGCTGAGACAGGTGGTTGGCGAGGACCCAGACTCACACCACCTGCCTTGCTAGCCTGGCACCGCTCGGCAACCAGACACAGGAGTCGGCAGTGCCAGTACTGCCCTTATACCACAAGTTTTACCACAAACCTACAAAACCACGAGCGTACTCACACGGGAGAGAAGCCGTATACTTGCTCTTACTGCCCCTCCAGCTTCAATCAGAGGGGCAGTCTGCGCTCCCACCTCTTGACGCACACCGGCGAGAGACCCTTTCCCTGTCCTTACTGCAACTATAGGTCCTCACGGAAAAGTACATTACGGCAACATGTCAGTGCTCAACATAACTTGCTATCATAATATTGAGGACTTGGCTAAATACTAATTGTTTACGATGTTTTGAGAGACCTTTCCCTGTCCCCTACTGCAACTATAGGTCCTCACGGAAAATTACATTAAAACTACATCGTAATCTTCGTGTCTTGTCTTTAGAATTGGTAAATATTTCACAGGAGTTGGCGGAGTCGACCACTCGGGTAATCGTGTTCCATCATATTGTTTTTTTTAACCCAAATAACTCAACAAAACTTAACCCAAACCTACCCTAAGCCTAACCTAACCTTAACATAACCTAAATCTAATCTAACCGAACCTAAACGTAACCTATTCTCAGCAATTATTATATGAAAATAAGTGTTATATTTTTGGTTTCCACAAGTGAATAACTACTGCACAATATACTGAGCCGAAAATAATAGAGAAAAAGTCATCCGTAAGGCCTGTGGAGCCCGCCAACTCCTGCGGAATATTAACCAAATAATCTTTAATGTTTTGAAAATCATTATCAAAACAGCTGGCAATGCATATATATTTTTTCCGTATTTTATATCTCCGTCTAGAACACATGTATCATTTTATCAATAGAGTAAGACATGTGTTTGTGGTTTGTACTGAAAACATTGTCTATGATTTTCCTGAATAGCTTACCGTCAATAACACTATAGTCGCCACTGCACTAATATCGCCAGGGGGATTTTACAAGCAAATACTATGAGCTTTAGCATCACTACAGACTTGCATGTGCCACTGAAGACAGGTACATAATATAAACTATTGTGCATGTCTCTTCAGTGGCACATACACATCTGTAGTGATGCTAAAATTTGTAATATATGGAGCCTGGCGACATTAGTGCAGTGGCGACTATAGTGTTGTTGACGGTAGCTAAACGCACCTTTGTTCCCTGTACTGTTGTGTAAATATATATATGAGTGAAACATTTGGCTGTGTATGGAGTTTATATAGGAGGCAATAATATAGTATTACATATAGTGCATGCATACATACATACATACATACAGTGTTTGTGTGCGTTCCTATGTGATGATTGACTTGGGATATGCCGGAGTTATTATTGAAAAGACAAAAGTTAAGGTGTATGGAACTGTCGCCGATGGGAATTCTCGTCGAAACAACAAACTAGAACTCTCGTCGACGTTGAAATGTTAACCTAACCTGGACAATGGCACCTAATCTAACCTAACTGATCAAGCTAACGGTAGTATTACATCCCTGAATGCAGAAACACGGGTAACACTTGATTAAATGTATATATTGGCTCCTGTAATAGCAAGAATTGGAACACTCGACGACGGCGGCGAGAGTTCCTATCGGCGACGGTTCCAGGTACCAAAGTTAAGGCATATATGAAGTACAGTGGACCCTCAGTTTAACAGATTTCGGATTTAACGGGACTCCATTCGCTACCGGACAAGCGAACTAAACCATTCATAAAGTCCGCTGCTTGAAAAATGTATCCGTTAGGTCAGAGCTTCACTGTAAAATGTGTCCGAGCAGTGCAGTGTTCCCGCTAAATCCAGCATGTAGCGCCAGTCACTGTTTACCTCCCAACCTAGCTACTCTGTCTGGCTGTGTTTGTGATTATTTCTCATTTATTTCACTATTTTTCCTGTGTTTGTCCTATATTTTCACACCCTTGGGAAAATACCCTCGCACTAACGGACAATCGGCACTAATGGACCACTGCTCCCCCACCTTCAGTCCGTTAACCCCTTGAGACCCAGAATGTAATTTCCATTGTAATTTGTGTACCATTAGACGATTTCTAGTGACTATAAGCAATATTTTATAGCTATGACCTGTTTAGTATCCTTGTCCACTAACTCATTTGGTATATTCAGTGACTTTTCGTAATTTTATGGCTAACAACAGACAATTTTATATAGCCAAGGAAAGATCTGGGCGTGAAGGGGTTCAATCGAGGGTCGTTTGTATTTTGATCATCTGGTTGTATTAGTCTGATCGTGAATAATTTGTGAATGAACAGTGTAAGAGGAATGTATGCATTGATAAAAGGGTATATTTTGATACACGTGAGGAGTAATAACAAGTTTTCCCTCAGTAACACTCTCAAAAAAGCAAGAAACATTCTGTGTCCATAAATATGATGTAATAGAACATTATACTTTACTGGACTTTATTGTTTATTAGATTCATATACAGTAAACCCACTAATTTGAACTAATTAGGGGGGGACCTGGGTCGAATTAGCTGAATGTTCGAATTATCCGATGGTTACCTCCAGCCCCTCCACACAATAATAAGTCACTCAAACATGCCAAAACAGCACAGATTGTATTACTTGTACTCACCAAAACCAGCGTATTTATGCTATAATTATCGTATATCTACAGTATATATATGCTCTTTCCATGGGGAGGTCTGAAAACTTATTGCCATGACTGTGAAACCATACAATTAGAAGGAACCTCAATCTTATTTTATTTCTACTCATAATGAAGGAAGATATTTATTTCATTGTTTTCATTGTTTTTTGTCATCCAATGCCTACAGTGATGATGTATATAGTACTTGCATTATTATATACAGTTGGAAATGTAATCATGTTTTCATACTATATTGTTACACTGCATTCGGATCACATTTTCTGCAGTCATTTAGTTTCAAATTATCTGTTCACTTGGCCATCTAGTTTTTTTTTTTAACGAGGCGAAAATTTCATTCTATCCTAAGGTCTCATGCTTAAAATGATACCTCTGTTTACCTGATACTATGGTTAACTATGATAAAATACAACTGAAATTTAGAAGAAGTGTAGTATTCCCTTCTCCTGGCATCAAATATCAGTCAGTAAGCAGCAAGGGGGCAGGATTTTTCACCTCGTTACAAAAAAAAAACAGAGTACAGACTGTGCCCATTCCTTTCATCACTTAGTTAAAAAGAAAAAGTGTTATTTTTTTGTTATGAAAATTGCAAGCACAGGAACACTCTTATGGAATTTTGAATGTACATAGAAATAGAAACAAATAGTGTACATATAACTTTGAGACGGGAAATATTGACCAATAAAGAATACTTTGAATGGTTTGTATCATGACATTCTGCATTCTGTAGTTACATAAGAACATAAGGAAGCTACAAGAGGCTGGGAGACCTACACGTGGTAGTTCCTGTTACTTAAGTGTACTGTATTTGGAGGAAAAAAACATATTTAGACCAAAAAAATGGTTGATTACCTATACTGAAAATCTAAATACAGGTTGAAGTTCCCAAACTGGGCATCCCAAGACTCGGCAACACCCAAAACGCGGCTATGGTTCCGGATTTTCCAAAACACGGCAGAACACCCAAAACCCGGCGCGTAGTTGCCGGGTCGGCCGCTGGGTGCCACCACACTAGGCCGCTTGGTTTCTCCCGCCGATTTGTTTGTTGTTATTGTTCAGTGGTGTTGTGACTGTAGAGTTGTGTACACTGTTATTTTGTGTACTTCTACAGGTCTGTTATTGGTATTATGGCTCCCAAACGTCCAGGAACAGTATTACCGTATTAGAATCCAAATAATTTTTTCCTGTGATTTTTTTCATGTGATTTTCATGCTTTTTTCCCCCTTAATATATCTACGTTCTAAAAGTCGGAAAATTCCATTACTCGGCTCGGCGCTGGTCCCGAGGTTGCCGAGTTTGGGAACTTCAACCTGTACAACACTGAAGGAACGAGTCTTGTGTCGGGATTTTTCACCTCGTAAAAAAAACTATACGAGGCGTTTATTTCAGAAAGTCGATAAGCGCCATCAATAAAAAACTAAGAAAAAGGCTTCAAAATGTTTCAATAGTCAAGAAAGTCATTATTTTGTATGCTTGGTTCAAAAGATAGGACATTTTGAACATTGAAACATTTGGAAGCTATTTTGATTTTGTTCGTTTTTTTATTGATGGCGCTTATCGACTTTTTGAAATAAGCGCCTCATAGAGTGAGTGAGTGGTGTGATGGTGTTTGTTGTGATGCTATGTTATTGTGCTGTGTATTGAGAGAAAGAAGGAGAGTGAGTGGTGGGTGTGCTGGGTGTATTTGGCGAGAGATTATTATTTATTTATTTATTTATTTATTTAAAAAAAAAAAAAAATTCCCCCCCCCCCCCGTTGGAGCCTATCTATGAGGCGCTAATTTCAGAAAGTCGTTAAGCGCCATCAATAAATAACTAAGAACGTCGCTTCAAAATGTTTCAATGTTCAAACTGTCCTATCTTTTGAACCAAGCCTACACAATTATGAAGTCATCATTGTGTAGGCTTGGTTCAAAAGTGATGACATTTTGACCATGGAAACATTTTGAAGCCATTTTCTTCGTTTTTTATTGATGGCGCTTATCGACTTTCTGAAATAACTGCCTCATATAACGCCTGTAGGTTGTTGTTTTTTTGTGTTTTTTTACGTTGGAGCCTAGGCATATATAGCGCCTGTAGGGTTTTTTTTAATTTTTTTTTTTATGCTATGTTGTGCTGTGTTGTGCTGTGTCTTGTATTGAGAGCGCCGGGCCTCCCCTCCCCCACAGACCCAAGATAAGAGTGAAGGCGACAGTGACCCGGGCCCAGGCAAGATTGAGGTCATCCCAGGTCACCCCCCCAAGCCTCACCAATGCCCCTACTGTGCGTACATCACTTCAAATTACGCTCACCTCATGCGACATCTACGTACTCACACGGGAGAAAAGCCGTATTCGTGCCCGTACTGTTCGTTCCGGGCGGCGCAGAAGGATAACCTAAAGCGACACGTTCGTACCCACACGGGAGAGAAGCCGTTTGCCTGCGATCAGTGCCCCTACACGTTCTCCGAGAAGACCAACCTCAAGACTCATATGCGAAGTCACCATAGTTAAGGTATTTTGACGGCCTTACGTAACATGACTATAGTTAACATGATTATAGTTAACTTCTTCACGCCCAGATCTTTCCTCGGCTATATAAAATTGTCTGTTGTCGAGCCATAAAATCACGAAAAGTAACTGAATATACCAAATTAGTTAGTGGGCAAGGATACTAAACAGGTCATATCTATAAAAACATTGCTTATATTCACTAAAAATTCATCTACTGGTGGTCAAATTGCAATGGAAATTACATTCTGGGCCTCAAGGAGTTAAGGTATTTTGAAAGTCGAGCCATAAAATCACGAAAAGTAACTAAATATACCAGATTAGTTATGGCAAGGATACAACAGTCTAGCTATAATATGCTATATTCATAAACGTCAATGTACAATACAATGAATTACACTCTGGGCCTCAAGGGATTAAGGTATTTTGACGGCCTTGCATAACATGACTATAGTTAACCCCTTCACACCCAGATCTTTCCTTGGCTATAAAAAATTGTCTGTTGTCGAGCCATAAAATCACGAAAAGTAACTAAATATGTATAAGTCACCATAGTTAAGGTATTTTGACAGCCTTGCATAACATGGCTATAGTTAAAATAAAGGGGTCAGTTTACTAAGGAAAAATAATGTGACCGTTCTTAACCCCTTCACGCCCAGATCTTTCCCTTGCTATAAAAAATTGTCTTGTCGAGCCATAAAATCGTTAAAAAATAGTTAAGGTATTTTGAAAGGAGTGCATAACAGTGTTCCTATAATGTGAAGAGAGAGTGGAGGGAAGAAGGGATAGCTAGAGAGAGGGAATAAGAAGTAAAAGAGACTGAAACAGCTTATAAAATGTCCTAAACAGTCATTTTAGACATACTTAACGACCATTCAACAGTTTCTTAACCCCTTCACGCCCAGATCTTCCTTGGCTATAAAAAATTGTCTGTTGTCACCCATAAAATCACGAAAAGTAACTAAATATACCAGATTAGTTAGTGGACAAGGATACTTAACAGGTCATAGCTATAAAAATATTGCTTATATTCATTAAAATTCATCTACTGGTGGTCAAATTGCAATGGATATTACGTTCTGGGCCTCAAGGAGTTAAGGTATTTTGAAAGTCGGCCATAAAATCACGAAAAGTAACTGATTATACCAGATTAGTTAGTGGACAAGGATACTTAACAGGTCATAGCTATAAAAACATTGCTTATATTCATTAAAATTCATCTACTGGTGGTTAAATTGCAATGGAAATTACGTTCTGGGCCTCAAGGAGTTAAGGTATTTTGAAAGTCGAGCCATAAAATCACGAAAAGTAACTGATTATACCAATTAGTTAGTGGACAAGGATACTTAACAGGTCATATCTATAAAAACATTGCTTATAGTCACTAAAAATTCATCTACTGGTGGTCAAATTGCAATGGAAATTACGTTCTGGGCCTCAAGGAGTTAAGGTATTTTGAAAGCAGTGCATATGGTTAACATGAATATATTTGCTTTGAAGTATACACAAGTGAATTTTTAGTAAATACTGTACCAATAGATTAACCCCTTGAGACCCAGAAAATAATTCCATTGTAATTTGGGTACCATTAGACAATTATTAGTGAATATAAGCAATATTTAATAGCTATGACCTGTTTAGTATCCTTGTCCACTAGCTAATTTGGTATATTCAGTGACTTTTCGTAATTTTATGGCTCGACAACATATGATTTTATATAGCCAAGGAAAGATCTGGGCGTGAAGGGGTTAACTGACTACCCCAATGCCTGTATAGTTATTCATAATGTATGGGTGTAACTTAGTATTTAAGGTTAAGTGCCATAGGAAGAACATGTAATGATGAAGTGTACTTATCTTAATGCTGTATATACATGGTAATTATTGAAACGGAAGCGCTTGTCACTTAACACCTTGAGACCCAGAACGTAATTTCCATTGTAATTTGGGTACCATTAGACGATTTTTAGTGACTATAAGCAATATTTTATACCTATGACCTGTTTAGTATCCTTGTCCACTAACTCATTTGGTATATTCAGTTACTTTTCGTTATTATATGGCTAACAACAGACAATTTTGTATAGCCAAGGAAAGATCTGACGTGAAGGGGTTAAGCATTGTACAGTAAGGCAGCATCTGTAGCCTTCCTTTACTCAAGACTTATTACTTCCTTAGACTACCAAATACCAAACATGGACCATTTTTCTATTTAATTATACACAGGGAGAAATAGAGAAGAAAAACCAATATTAATTAATGGAGTAATGACCATTTACTAATACAGTAAAACCTCTCGTATTCGGACCCTCATTATTCGGACCTTTTTTTTTCTCTTTTTTTTTTCTCTTTTTTTTCTAGGGGTCGAAATTTCCTAGCTAAATATTCACCTATACATTTTTTTTTTTTTTTTTTTTTTTTTTATATACATATCCCCCCATTATTCAGACCACTCCTTGGCCCAATTAGTCCGAATATGAGAGGGTTTACTGTAGTGTTGTAAGCTGCCACAGTGTTACTATAGCCTATTTTTTTTTAACGAGGCGAAAATTCCATTCTATCGTAAGGTCTCGTGCTTAAAATGATGCCTCTGTTTACCTGATACTATGGTTAACTGTGATCAAATACAACTGAAATGAAGACGAAGCATAGTATTCACTTCTCCTGGCATCAAATATTAGTCAGTAAGCAGCAAGGGGCCAGGATTTTTCACCTCGTTAAAAAAAAAAGTCAGGATTTTTCACCTCATAAAAAAAATATAAAAAAGTCAGGATTTTTCACCTCGTAAAAAAAAAAAAAAAAAAAAAAAAAAAAAAAGTCAGGATTTTTCACCTCGTTAAAAAAAAGTCAGGATTTTTCACCTCGTTAAAAAAAAACTGTAAAAAAAATACTAACTGTAGCCGTCATTCCCTTAAGTAAGCCCGCCGTCCCTTATACAGGTGCCAATGGAGACAGAGGCGCTGAGGACACACAGAGCAAGCCAGAGCCAGAGCCAGAGCCACACGAGCCACAGTACCAATACGAAACCTCACCACTGTCACCTATGCCCCTACTCCACCGTCGTCAAGTCTAACCTAATACGGCACGTCAGGAGCCATACGGGAGAGAAGCCGTTTTCCTGCCCTCACTGCGTCTACACCACGACGATAAAGGACAACCTGAAGAGACACGTCCTCACCCACACCGGCGAGAGGCCCTTCGCATGTCCCTACTGCCGTTACCGCTCCATACAGAAAATACACCTCACTTCACATTTAAAGACGCATTGCAGTGGTGATGGTGATGGGTGGGTGGGGTAGTGTGTGGGGTGTGTATGGGGTGGGTGTGGGTGTGGGTGGGGTTAGTTATGGAGACCTAACCTAACTTCGCACCTCAAGACACATTGCAGTAGTAGTGGTGATGGGTGGGTGGGGTAGTGTGTGTGTGGGGTGTGTATGGGTGTGGGGGTGTGTGGGGTTAGATATGGAGACCTAACCTAACCTAACCTCACCTCACCTCACTTCGCATTTAAAGACCCATTGCAGTAGTGGTGGTGATGGGTGGGTGTGTGTGTGGGTTGTGGGGTTAGATATGGATAACCTAACCTAACCTAACCTAACCTCCTCACCTCACTTCGCATTTAAAGACCCATTGCAGTAGTGGTGGTGATGGGTGGGTGAGGTAGTGTGTGTGGTGTATCAGTGCATTTTTTTACATTATAACTGGGCGGCCAAAATGTCTCCCAGTGATGATAAACTGTCGCCCAGTAAGAACAATTTTCAGTTACTGGGCGACAAGATATTTATTCATAAAATCCTTCTTGGATGCAATAACTCATCATGTCTGTTTGTGCAAGATCCTGAAGTGCTTTTTATGATCTTTATTTATATATATATTTCTTCTACATAGTATTAATGTTTATATCATCTTGTGGTGCCATCTGTTGGTGGATTGTTTACCTAGTGAATTTTTGTTGGTGTCACTGAAAGAATCCTGAACCCAGCATGGAATAGGCGAGGGAGGAGAGGTGACACAACATACAAAAGAGGGAAGATGAGGTTTCCAAAAGACTATATATTAACAGGTATGCCTATTACTAACCTTCTGGATATCCAAGGAATGTCGCCCAGTAAGATTTGCTTAAAAAATGCACTGGTGGTGTGTGGGGTGTTGGTGTGTGGGAGGGGGGGGGGTAGATATGGAGATAAACATAGCAAAAAAATGCCTCCAAGCGATTACCGGAAAAAAATCACTAAAATGAAACGTAACAGCAAAAAAAACGTCCGAGCGATTATCGAAAAAATTTGAACTAGAGAAATAAAACATGGCTCTAAATATAAAATAAAACAAAATCATTGAAAATACGTACAGGAAAGAAAAAAATGACATCTTCAGCCTGTAGAACCAAGCAATAGTAGTGGTGGTGATGGTGGTGGTCGCCCGAACAGTGATATTTACTAAGTCATTCCTAGCTCCAAGCTTTCTGTTGTGAATACTGTGTAGATAGTCGGGACCAGATGATAGATAGGTAGGTAGATAGATAGGTAGATGTTGATAGATAGGAAGGTAGATAAATAGATGTAGATAGTTGGGATCAGATGATAGATAGGTAGATGTAGATAGTCGGGACCAGATGATAGATAGGTAGATAGATAGATAGGTAGATGTTGATAGATAGGAAGGTAGATAAATAGATGTAGATAGTCGGGATCAGATAGATAGATAAATAAATGTAGATAGGTAGAAGGAATCAGATGTTAGATTTGTAGATAGATATATAGATAGATGTAGATAGTCGGGATCAGATGATAGATAGGTAGGTAGATGTAGATAGGTAGATGGGATCAAATGTTTATTACTCAATCTATAATGAGATTGTAAAATATGGAATTGCATGAACCCACAATTTTGTAATGTGTTTTTCATGCAATGTCATTTAATCTAAGTTACTCTTTAGTCACAAAGCTTATGTTTTTAAAAAGAAATACAGTAAGCCCTCAATTTTATGAACCTCTATAGAACAAACTTTTTCCTGCCAGTCCGATATATGCGGGGATTTACCCAATATATTCGGTAAATGTGGGGTGTGGGTCGGTGGTGGGTCGGTCGAACATGTACACGCAGGTCGGACGGTGGCAGTGTAAACAAAGCCGAGCGGGCGGTGCGTGGCTGCGCGTCAATCAGTCAGGCTTTGTCTGCCCGAGTGTAAACACCTCCGCTCACGTCCTCCCGTGCCTCATCGCGTATTTTGTTCATTTCAAAGGGACAGTAAAACCTCTCATATTCGGACTATTTGGGCCAAGGAGTGGTCCGAGTAATGCAAGGATCCGAATAATGGGGGGATATGTAAAAAAAAAAATAATAATAATAAAAATTCTAGGTGATTATATAGGAAATGTCGACCCCTAAAAAAAAAAAAAAATAATAATAATTTTTTGGGTGAATATATATGAAATTTCGACCCCTAAAAAAAAAATATATATATAATTTTAGGTGAATATATATGAAATTTCGACCCCTAAAAACAAAACAAAAAATTCTAGGTGAATATATATGAAATTTCGACCCCTAAAAAAAAAAAAATTAAACCAGAGAGAAAGAGAAAAAAAAAGGAGGAGGAAGAAGTCCGAATAATGTCAAAGTCCGATTAATGAGGGTCCGAATACGAGAGGTTTTACTGTAATGCGTTGATGATGCGAATGATTTAGAGAAGGTTTACTGTGGTATTTGTGATGGTGCATGTACGTAAGTATATGAACTTTCCCCTAATGTAACGAACAAAGTTCAATATACACGGAAATGGTCAGATATAGCGAACTTTCCCTTCATATGTCGAACAAAAATTTGTTATGCGAGAACATTTGGATTTCTCGGATATAATGTCACCCCCTTCCCCCCCCCATTGGTTCGTTAAAGTGAGGGTTTACTGTACTGTACTGGATAGAACATGATTACATAAGAAAGGTTTCCCTCGAATGTCTGCCTCTAGTGTGGACAGATTTGAGAATTTCCGCAATGCCATCTGTTTCATTAACCCCTTGAGGCCCAGAACGTAATTTCCATTGTAATTTGGGTACCATTAGACGATTTTTAGTGACTATAAGCAATATTTTATAGCTATGACCTGTTTAGTATCCTTGTCCACTAACTAATTTGGTATATTCAGTGACTTTTCGTAATGTTATGGCTCGACAACGGACAATTTTTTATAGCAAAGGAAAGATCTGAGCGTGAAGGTGAAGGGGTTAAGGCTGCATTTATTTTCCACATCCACATCACTTCCATCCATCTTCTTATTTGTGTATCCGAACAATGTCTGAATCAGCTCTTTCATAGGAACATAAGAAAATAAGGAAGCTACAAGAGGCTGGGAGACCTACACGTGGTAGTTCCTGTTACTTAACACTACCTACATCCACCTTTCATCCCCATCCATGAAATTATCCAGCCTCCTTTTAAAGCTCCCTATTGACTCCACACTGACCACCTGACGACTGAGTCCATGCCAATCATTTACCACCCTATTTGTGAACCAGTTTCTCCCTATTTACTTGTTTCTTCCTGCATTTGTCTACTGTAAGTCTTGTACCTAAGTGAATGTCACCATGTGTGTGTGTGTATGTATGTGTGTATGCCTAGCTGTGTGTGTATGTGTGTATGCCTTGCTGTTTGTGTATGTGTGTATGTATGTGTATATGCATAGTTGTGTGTACTGATGTTATTGTGCATGGAAATATGTTTATTACCCAAACTATTTTTTTTTTTTTTTTTACAATTTGCGTCACTGACGGTCGTTATATATAGGAGTCAACTTTTGGAGGAATATTTTTTTATTCCAATGAACGGCCAGTGCGGCTCGACACTCGTACGTACAAGGCAGCCTGGACACACGTACGTACACTTCAGATATAATAGATACAAGCATAATAATATATACAAATAATTGATACAAACTTTACGCCCGCTTTAAGGTATGTCATTCACGTGTATTCCGTCCCGTCTGAATATTTATTGTCGCCGTTGTGTGCAGGTCTGTGTGGGTTGTGCCGTCAACAACACTATAGTCGCCACTGCACTAATGTCGCCAGGTGAATTTTATAGGTGAATATTATGAATTTTAGCATCACTACAGACTTGTATGTGCCACTGAAGACAGGTACGTAATATACACTACTGTGCATGCCTCTTTAGTGGTACATGCAAATCTGTAGTGATGCTAAAATTTGTAATATATGGTGCCTGGCGATATTAGTGCAGTGGTGACTATAGTGTTGTTGACGGTAGAGTTGGGGTTCTTTCAGTGGTGTTTTGCGTACGTGTGTTCAGGCCGAGCCGCCAGACAGGCCGACAACACCAACAACACCGTCATATATGTTCAAAATATTCAACAACCAGTTATTTATTGGTTTGAAGGATTGAATACCATAATTATACGTTAACCCCTTGAGGCCCAGAACGTAATTTCCATTGTAATTTGGCCACCATTAGACGATTTTTAGTGAATATAAGAAATATTTTATAGATATGACCTGTTTAGTATCCTTGTCCACTAACTAATTTGACATTTTTAGTAACTTTTTCGTAATTTTATTGCTCAACAACATACAATTTTTTAATGCAAAGGAAAGATCTGGGCGTGAAGGGGTTAAGAACATGAGAACATAAGAAAATAAGGAAGCTACAAGAGGCCGCGAGACCTACATGTGGTAGTTTCTGTAATGTTTATTTCAGTCATCGTCTTGTTGTTAGTGAAGTCCACCTATGTAAACACACACACTATTGGAGGGAGGGATGTCGCCACCCTTATAATTATATGCATACTGGAATAGCTACATTTTGCATCAATGAATTTCTTGTACGGTAATAAAATATGAACTTAATGCAAGATGTCCTTTTATGAAAACATGATATTTTATTTACATGACACTATACTGTTTTTATTTAACGAGGTGAAAAGTCCTGCCCCCTTGCTGCTTACTGACTGATATTTGATGCCAGGAGAAGGGAATACTACACTTCTTCTTAATTACAGTTGTATTTTATCATAGTTAACCATAGTATCAGGTAAACAGAGGCACCATTTTAAGCATGAGACCTTAAGATAGAATGGATATATGCCAGGAGAAGGGAATACTACACTTCTTCTTAATTACAGTTGTATTTTATCGTAGTTAACCCATAGTATCAGGTAAACATAGGGTTAATTTGAAGCATGAGACCTTACGATACAGTGGAATTTTCGCCTCGTTAAAAAAAATAGACTATAGTGTTGATAATTTTTACTATAGTCTTGTATCCTCTGTAATACTTTGCATTATTTTATTATTTTACAAAGGCCAAGTGTGTCATTGTGGACCCAGTTTCATTGCAAGTCTGAGAAGCTAAATGCATAAGTTTTCCATTGGCTAACTAAACTAAGAGTGAACCGTATTTGAGGCGCTAATTTCCGACAGTCGATAAGCGCCGTCAATAAAAAAACTAAGAAAATGGCTTCGAAATGTTTCAATGTTCAAAATGTCATATCTTTTGAACCAAGCCTACAAAATGATGACTTCTACAATTTGTATGCTTGGTTCAAAAGATGTGACATTTTGAACATTGAAACATTTTGAAGCCCTTTTCTTAGTTTTTTATTGATGGCGCTTATCGACTTTCTGAAATTAGCGCCTCATATATTAAATTTCCTTTTCATATTAGCCATAGTACTTTTTTTTTTTTCTTCGGCAAATATGCATGGAATAAAAAAATTAACATTCCAGTACTATTGGATTGTCATAAATGTCAGATATTACAAATTATTATCAATGTCAATTAGTACAAATCCTTTCTTTAAAAATTCAAAATTGCATTCTCAAAACAAAAACAAACAAAAAAAAAAAAAAAAATTGAAATTCGAGAGAAAATTAAAATTAAAATTCGAGAAAAGAAAAAAAAAAAAATAATTATCAAAAAAAAAAAAAAAAAAAAAAAAAAAAAAAAAAAGTTTAAATTCGGTATCAGACTTTAATGCAATTGGGTCTCCTCTACAGGTGTCTGCGTGCGGCAAGGCGACGGGGCCCGGCGGTGGCGAGGTGCCGGTGGAAACAAGTCAGTCCTCCGGCAGCAGACAGTCATCTAGTACGACCAACTACAAATGTCCGCACTGTGACCGCACGATGCCGCAAGTGTCGGCGATGATGCACCACATTCGCTCACACACGGGAGAAAAGCCCTTTGCCTGTCCCTACTGCCCCTACCGCTCCGCACAGAAGGCCAATCTTAAGACCCATATCAGGATTCACACGGGAGAGAAGCCATTCGGGTGTAATCTCTGTTCGTTTCGGGCAATTCAGAAGATTCACTTGAAGAAGCATATGGCGAAACACCATTCCTGATGTGAATAACTCGTTTTTCTTTACGTCTCGCCATGCAACAAAGTGACTAGATGTGTACAAAGTGACTATTGGTGTATACAAAGTGACTATAGATGCACACAAAGTGACTATAGATGTATACAACAAGAACACTCCTTGGAATCAATAGCATAACGGCAGTACTTGTGAACTTTACCGTCAATAACACTATAGTCGCCACTGCACTAATGTCGCCAGGTGCCATATATTACAAATTTCAGCATCACTACAAACTTGTATGTGCCACTGAAGACAAGTACATTAATATAAACTACTGTGCATGCTCTTCAGTGGCACCTACACATCGGCAGTGATGTGCTAAAATGTGTAATATATGGCGCCTCGTGACATTAGGGCAGTGGCGACTATAGTGTTGTTGACGGTATTAAGCAACCATTGATGAAATAGGGTTAGTTAAACATTGAGGTAGCGGTCGGTAGTGTTTTACATCAGCTCGGCGACACAAAGCCAGTGTTCAAAATGTACTCAAAAGTATAATTGCTCCTTATGGATTATTTTCGTTATTATTATTTATTTTGACAGTGGTAGTGTTGTTTATA
The DNA here is from genome assembly GCA_016584305.1 of Chionoecetes opilio. Classification (NCBI taxonomy): domain Eukaryota; kingdom Metazoa; phylum Arthropoda; class Malacostraca; order Decapoda; family Majidae; genus Chionoecetes; species Chionoecetes opilio. Next base: position 316,387 of record JACEEZ010023553.1, read on the forward strand.
GTAGGACGTACTCTGCATTTCTGGTGCAGTAACTGTGGACATTGAAAACCATCTGCCAAAAACAGACCATACTACTCGTGACAAAGTAATGCATAAGTGAATGTCCTGAACACAATACAAAATACTTCCATAGGGTTGCGTGTGATGTTCATGGTACAGAGAGAGAGAGAGAGAGAGAGAGAGAGAGAGAGAGAGAGAGAGAGAGAGAGAGAGAGAGAGAGAGAGAGAGAGAGAGAGAGAGAGGCTGGGCATTGTCACATATCTTATAATCAAAACCAAATCAACTCTGCAAAATAATTTCAAAGACTTTTTTGCATCATACAGTCCAGCTGCAAGGCATGAGGCATTATGAGGCATTAGCCATGAGGCATTAGCCATGAGGCATTAGCCATGAGGCCACATCATTACCTTAAGTCAAACATTGTTCAAAATGTTACAATTTCTCGTGTCAATGATTCTTCAGTGCCATTACTGTAGTCTATTTTTTTTATTATGGTCAATATGCAGTCAGGAAGCCACGCCCCCTGCCTGCCCTTCTATTCTACGGGGCAGCTGATTGGTGCATTCCTCGTATCATCACTACCATCACAATATCTTCACTACTTAACAGCGCGTGACCACTGGACAGAGCAATCTTCACTACAGAGGGTGACATAATCAAAAATCCCTTTATAGTGAAGATTGCTCTGTCCAGTGGTCACGCCGCTGTTAAGTAGTGAAGATATTGTGATTGTGATGATAGGAGGAATGCACCAATCAGCTGCCCCGTAGCATAGAAGGGCAGGCAGGGGGCGTGGCTTCCTTACTGCATTTTGACCATAATACAAAAAATAGCCTCTAGTGCCCTTTACAATGACTGGGTTTCTTAGGGTCGTCAGTCAGACTTTCCATGACTGGTGTAGATAGGGAATTATCCAAACCATTTATTCATAGCCATGATATTCATAAGTAGAAATTTTCATATCATTACATTTAGATGTTTATTTAAAAATGACAAAAATAAAATTCGTTGTGGCAATTACCTAGCATGATTTACCAAGGCGGCAAATTCCTTCTTAACTCAACCCCTTCACGCCCAGATCTTTCCTTGGCTATATAAAATCATTTGTTGTTAGCCATAAAATAACGAAAAGTCACTGAATATACCAAATTATTTAGTGGACAAGAAAACTAAACAGGTCATATCTATTAAATATTGCTTATAATCCCTAGAAATCGTCTAATGGTACCTAAATTACAATGGAAATTACGTTCTGGGTCTCAAGGGGTTACAGCACTTGGAGGCATTCTTGAAGTATTACAGGACTCTTCAGAATGTGTTTTTTTTATGCATGAGAAATGGGAGGACAGAGTGATCGAGTGTGCGAGGGAAGGAGCAAGAGAACAACAAGAGATTTAGAACAGAAAAACATAAGAAAATAAGGAAGCTACAAGAGGCTGGGAGACCTACACGCGGTAGTTCCTGTTACTTAACACTACCTACATCCACCTTTCATCCCCATCCATGAATTTATCCAGCCTCCTTTTAAAGCTCCCTATTGACTCCACACTAACTACCTGACGACTGAGTCCATTCCAATCATTTACCACCCTATTTGTGAACCAGTTTCTCCCTATTTCCTTTTTAAATCTACGCTTTTCCAGTTTGAATATATATTTCACATAAGATGCATTTCACGGCAAGAAGCAAATCCATCATTATGCATAATACATGTAACTATTTCATGGGGAGGTTTCATGCTTTCCTTCCACCCGTTAAGCTGACCTAGACTCTGTTTTTTTAACGAGGTGAAAAATCCTGCCCCCTTGCTGCTTACTGAATGATATTTGATGCCAGGAGAAGGGAATAGTACACTTCTTCTTAATTATAGTTGTATTTTATCACAGTTAACCATAGTATCAGGTAAACATAGGCATCATTTTAACCATGAGACCTTAAGATAGAATGGAATTTTCGCCTCGTTAAATTAAGATCGAATGGAATTTTTGCCTCGTTAAATAAAATAGACTATAGTTAGCTAAGGAAACATGCGGGAAAGTGGCGGTGGCTTGGGTGTGTAAAGGCAGCCAAGATTGCGAGCCAAGCCAAGCCATAGCACCAACACTCTTCTTGGAAAGTGACAGAGCGCTCTGAATACATAATTTCATATTGAGAGAGAAAAAACTACAGGTATATTACAAACTTAATTTTCGTAGCAGTTGAATAATTAGAACATAAGAACATAACAAAATAAGGAAGCTACAAGAGGTCATGACACTTACACGTGGTAGTTCCTGTTCAAAAAAAAGCTCCTGTTTCTGTTCCTGTCTTAAAGTGTATAGTCTAAAGTAAAAAAATAAAGTAAGTAAAAGTAAAAGTAAAAGTATGTAAGTAAAAAAAAGTAAAATAAGTAAAAAATAAAGTACGTATAGTAGGTATAAAAGTCTTAAGGTATATATTCCTTCTCTTTTCTCCCCCTGCCTCATAACGTATTATGCTTCTGCTTTCATACGTATAATACATATCAGGCGCCTAGAATTGAAACGGCACAAGCGCCACTTTTAAAAAACTGAGAAAAACGTAAACAAACCCCATTACAATATCTGCATTTGTTGCTGATTTACTTTGAAAACACTTGAGGTGCATTTTTTTCATTGATAAAAAGTGGCGCTTGTGCCGTTTCATATCTTGACTTTCTTAGATTAAACTTTAAGCGCGTTTTTCTCAGTTTTTTTTAAAGTGACGCTTGAGCCGTTTCAGTTCTAGGTGCCTGCTATAGTAAAAGTCTAAGGTATATATTCCTTCTCTTTTCTCTCCCTAGGCTGCTTCAACACAAGACTTAAGCGAGGACGACGGGCCGTTGGAACCACCGTACATTTGCGACATCTGCGGCTACAAAACGGGCAAGAAATACAACATCAACCGCCACGTTCTCACACACACCGGCGAGAAACCGTTCGGCTGTCCGCACTGCTCCTTCCGAACCGCCCGCAAGATCAACGTCCACAAGCATCTTCTCCGAGCCCACCGCGAGAAGTTATATAAACCTCGTATGTGACATTATGGCTCGGGTGTCTTCCCTGCCTACTCCTTTCTGGACACACTCTACCAGGACTACTACTAGGTCTTAACCCCTTCACGCCCAGATCTTTCCTTGGCTATGAAAAATGGTCTGTTGTCGAGCCATAAAATTACGAAAAGTGACTGAATATACCAAATTAGATAGTCGACAAGGATACTAAATAGGTTATATCTATAAAATATTGCTTATATTCACTGAAAATTGTCTAGTGGTAGTCATATTACAATGGAAATTACGTTCTGGGTCTCAAGGGGTTAATTGCATCTCGCTATCTATCTGCATTTCAAGGTAGAACAAGAAGTAACGGATTCAAACTGGAAAAGCGTCAAGGAAATAGGGAAGAACTGGTTCACAAATAGGGTGGTAAATGATTGGAATGGACTCTTGTAGCTTCCTTATTTTCTTATGTTCTTCAGGAGGGAGGAATGGTAGATTTGGTATCATTATAATCTACGGCAGGAAATAACACCTTATTGGATATTACCTAATGGCAGGTATTTGACACTTCTATACTTTAGCAGTTGTGTTCTCGGTGTACAATATGTTACATGT
>JACEEZ010023553.1:325000-330000 GCA_016584305.1 Chionoecetes opilio
GTATTTTGTAGTAGTAGTAGTGCCTGGTAGTAGTAGTAGTAGTAGTAGTAGTAGTAGTCATAGTAGTAGTAGATGAAGGAACACAGGCCACACTGAGGTATTTTGTAGTAGTAGTGGTAGTAGTGGTGGCTGGTAGTAGTAGTAGTAGTAGTAGTAGTGGCTGGTAGTAGTAGTAGTAGTAGTAGTAGTGGCTGGTAGTAGTAGTAGTAGTAGTAGATGAAGGAACAAAGGCTAGACTGAGGTATTTTGTAGTAGTAGTAGTGGTAGTAGTGGCTGGTAGTAGTGGTAGTAGTAGTAGTAGTGGCTGGTATTAGTAGTAGTGGCTGGTAGTAGTAGTAGTGGCTGGTAGTAGTAGTAGTAGTAGTAGTGGCTGGTATTAGTAGTAGTGGCTAGTAGTAGTAGTAGTAGTAGTAGTAGTGGCTGATAGTAGTAGTGGTGGCTGGTAGTAGTAGTAGTAGTAGTAGTAGTAGTAGTGGCTGGTAGTAGTAGTAGTAGTAGTAGTAGTAGTAGTGGCTGGTAGTAGTAGTAGTAGGCTATAGTAGTAGTAGTAGTAGTAGTAGTAGTAATAGTAGTAGATGAAGGAACACAGGCTACACTGCGGTATTTGGAGTGTCTGAGATCTCTTATTGGTAATTTCTCGTCATTATAAGTACACTGTCTTTACTCTGACCTGACAAAGAGATACAAATTATGAGATGAAGGTCAGACACAGTACTTTAATTGTCTGTACTACTATGAATCAATATGAAGAGATTTAGATTATACTAGAGTGCTCAGTCTCGTGTCTCGCCGTTACCGTCAATAACACTATAGTCGCCACTGCACTAATGTCGCCAGGCGCATTTTATAAGCGAATATTACGAAATTTATCATCACTACAGACTTGGATATGCCGCTAAAGAGGCCTGCACAGTAGTTTATATTATAGACATGTCTGTAGTGGCACATGCAAGTCTGTATAGTGATGTAATTTGTAATATGTTCACCTATAAAATTCACCTGGCGACATTAGTGCAGTAGCGACTTTGGCTTTTGACTTTAAGCTTATTTGTTTTTTATTTCATCAGGATAGGATGTTTTGAGGAATAGGATACCAGGATAGGATAATAAAATAAGGAAGCTACAAGAGGCCGCGAGACCTACACGAGGTATACATTCCTGTTACTTAACACTACCTACATCCACCTTTCATCCCCATCCATGAATTTATCCAGCCTCCTTTTAAAGCTCCCTATTGACTCCACACTAACTACCCCACGACTGAGTCCATGCCAATCATTCACCACCCTATTTGTGAACCAGTTTTTCCCTATTTCCTTTTTAAAACACTCGATCGTCTTTACATATGTGCACTATATACGGCACTCCAATGTGATACCCTAACTAGGAGATGAGAGAGAGAGAGAGAGAGAGAGAGAGAGAGAGAGAGAGAGAGAGAGAGAGAGAGAGAGAGAGAGAGAGAGAGAGAGAGAGAGAGAGAGAGAGAGAGAGAGAGAGAGAGAGAGAGAGAGGCATTAAGACAGACAGAGAGAGAGGTAGACAAACAGACAGAGAGAGAGAGAGAGAGAGAGAGAGAGAGAGAGAGAGAGAGAGAGAGAGAGAGAGAGAGAGAGAGAGAGAGAAGAGAGAGAGAGAGAGAGAGACAGACAGACAAGAGAGAGAGAGGTGACAACGAGAGAGAGACAGAGAGACAGACATAACAGAGAGAGAGAGAAGAGAGAGAGAGAGAGAGAGAGAGAGAGAGAGAGAGAGAGAGAGAGAGAGAGAGAGAGAGAGAGAGAGAGAGAGAGCAAGGCCAGGAGCACAGAGATGTAAGAACTACATGTAGTATACGTTAGTCTCACTGCTGTGGGCACCTAGATAGAACACTACCTTGGCCCTGTGCGTGTGTGTGTGTGTGTGTGTGTGCGTGTTATTATAATACTACACTACTTATAACCCGTGTCCCGTGTGTGTGTGTGTGTGCGTGTGTTCCTATGTGCCTGGCGGGTGACTGGGTGACTGGTGGTGGGTGGAGAAGAGCTTTTGTGGACGAAGAGCTTTTGTGGACTTAAGAGCTTTTGTGGACTTAAGAGCTTTTGTGGACTTAAGAGCTTTTGTGGACTTAAGAGCTTTTGTGGACGAAGAACTTTTGTGGAATTAGAGCTTTTGTGGACGAAGAGCTTTTGTGGACTTAAGAGCTTTTGTGAAGGAAGAGCTTTTGTGGAAGAAGAGCTTTTGTGGACGAAGAGTTTTTGTGGACGAAGAGCTTTTGTGGAAGAGCTTTCGTGGAAGAAGAGCTTTTGTGGAAGAAGAGCTTTTGTGGAAGAAGAGCTTTTGTGGACGAAGAGCTTTTGTGGACGAAGAGTGGAGCCTTGTGGAGCTTTGTTACCTTCAATTGTGGCGTTATTGGCGCGTGTGCAAGTGGACTTTATATTCTAGACTCCAATGCCTCAGCTGGTTATTTGCATCTCCAGGAAAAAGTACGTGAATTTATGGCTTTTGTGTTTGATTAGGTGAAAATTGTGTGTTCAGTGAGGAACTAGGAAGATATATTACGTCTCTCTCTCTCTCTCTCTCTCTCTCTCTTCTCTCTCTCCTCTCTCTCCTCTCCTCTCTCTCTCTCTCTCTCTCTCTCTCTCTCTCTCTCTCTCTCTCTCTCTCCCTCTCTCTCTCCTCTCTCTCTCTCTCTCTCTCTCTCTCCTCTCTCTCCTCTCTCTCTCTCTCTCTCTCTCTCTCTCTCTCTCTCTCTCTCTGTCTACCTCTCTCTGTCTCTGTCTTGTCTACTCGTTCTCTCTCTCTCTCTCTGTCTGTCCTTCTGCTCTCTGCTCTGCTCTCTCGTCTCTCTCTCTCTCTCTCTCTCTCTCTCTCTCTCTTCTTCTGTCTGTCTTCTCTCCTTCTCTCTCTCTCTCTCTCTCTCTCTCTCTCTCTCTCTCTCTCTCTCTCTCTCTCTCTCTCTCCTCTCTCCTCTCTCTTCTCTCCTCTCTTTCTCTCTCTCCTCTCTCTCTCTCTCTCTCTCTCTCGTCACTGTAGCATGCCTGTTAAAGTGGTATATAGCTATAGTTATGTATACAAGGATATATATATATATTAAGAGTACGTAACTATATAAAAAACGGGTCGTGAGAGGCAGTTTGGCATGAGAAGTGAAGCAGCGAACGTGGCAATCTCTGTTTCAGAAGTTACGTATCGAAGCGTTGAAGTATACGCTCGGTTTCGCTGTGTGTACATAAAGAAAGATGATGCTTATAAATGGTGGCGAAAACTAAACATAAGAACAAGATAAGAACATAAGAAAATAAGGAAGCTACGAGAGGCCGCGAGACCTACACGTGGTAGTTCCATTAAAGCAATGAAACTAGCAATTAAAATGTTGTTTACGTGAATAAGTTTTGCTTCTATACTTGTAAGTGAATCAGATTAAAGAGGTTTTTCAGCTTTTTGTGAGTATGGAAGTAGTAGACACTATACTCTGTTTTATTTAACGAGGCGAAAAATCCTGCCCCCTTGCTGCTTACTGACTGATATTTGACGCCAGAAGAAGGGAATACTACACTTCTTCTAAATTTCAGCTGTATTTTATCATAGTTAACCATAGTATCAGGTAAACATTGGCATCATTTTAAGCATGAGACCTTAACCCTTTCACACCCAGATCTTTCCATTGCTATATAAAATCGTCTGTTGTTAGCCATAAAATTACGAAAGGTAACTTAATATACCAAATTAGTTAGGTGACAAGGATACTAAACAGGTCATATCTATAAAATATTGCTTGTATTCACTAAAAATCGTCTAATGGTACCCAAATTACAATGGAAATTACGTTCTGGGTCTCAAGGAGTTAAGATAGAATTGAATTTTCGCCTCGTAAGAAAGATAGACAATAGGTGTACATCGTTCCATGAGTCGGGGATTCTTTGGGTGTAAAAACTGTTGTACGTTTCAGCTTTTTTCAGCATGACCTCAGTTTTATGTTGCGTCTCGTATCAACACGGCAGAGATAAAGGTTGTTTTTTGCGTTAGACCAAAGTTTCATCTCAAGTCGACCTTGTTAGCAGCTGTGTTTTCAGCGTCTATTTTTTTAACGAGGCAAATATTCCATTCTATCTTAAGGTCTCATGGTTAAAGTGATGCCTGTGTTTACCTGATACTATGATTAACTATGATAAAATACAACTGATATTTAGAAGAAACGTAGTATTCCCTTCTCCTGGCATCAAATATCAGTCAGTAAGCAGCAAGGGGCAGGGTTCTTCACCTCGTTAAAAAACAGAGTATATAGTTATTGTGTGTGTAATGCGATGAGGAACCCAGGCATAACATTATTACCTAGTATTAAAAAAGCATACACACACACACACACACACACACACACACACACACACACACACACACACACACACATACACACACGACTAGTTTAATAAGATGTGAAGTAGCAAAAATAATAGAGTTAGTTGCATCTCTCTCTCTCTCTCTCTCTCTCTCTCTCTCTCTCTCTCTCTCTCTCTCTCTCTCTCTCTCTCTCTCTCTCTCATTAGGGCCATACGTCGGGGGGCGCGTCGCCTAGCCCACTCTACGTACGACGCCACTCCCGGGGGTCACCACGCGCGAGTCCCCATGCAGGCTCCCATGCAGGCTCCCATGCAGGCTCCCAGGGCCGTTTCTTACTATATGCGAACTATAGATATATACGCGGTTACACAGGGCCACCGAAGCCACTTTCCCCAAGCTGCCATTATTTGTCTTTGCTTTATAATCTAGTCTATTTTCCTCTTAAAGTGCACCAGCTTGATGCATTTATATATTAATGGCGTGCCCCCGGACCACCTTAGAGGGCTTGGAATCCCCCCGCCATAGCTTTACACAATAGGGCCCACAAACAGCACTTTGCATAGGACCCCAAAAGGCTAGAAACGGCACTGATTTCCTTCTCATGCCAAGGGTGTGTGTGTGTATCATTGAGCAGAGGTGTGTGATGGGTGTGGGCGGGGTGTGGGCGGGGTGATAGCCTTGAA